>NW_011627094.1:1048499-1112924 GCF_000204515.1 Acromyrmex echinatior | reverse complement strand
AATTATGTTGCAGAAGGGTTTAACTGCTTCTCTTCTCTAGAAAATTTGATGAAAGAGAAAGAGCTTGATTTGAGTTGGCATTCTGAAGAATTGTCCTGTTTAATATATTGATTGGGAATTAGGTTATGTTTCAGATGCGGGAACCACGTTATATTTGCTGGAATCGACGAACATAAATTATTTACAGAAGTATAAATTGAAACTTTCCGTTGGCATCGAAAAGCGGAATATCCTTTGAGTTAAAATTCTATGGATTGGCTCCAAAACGAAGTTGGTATGATCCTTCCTAAACAGTATTTATAATAAAATATTTATAAACTATACATATATAATTAATTGTAATATATATTTCCAATACTTCTAAATTTGATATCAAATTTTTTTAAAAATGTTATCAAATAATTATTTTTCCTATAAATTTTAAATAATAACAGAATTCATCTAAAACGATTCACAATGCGTATAAATCAGGAAGAATGAGTAATTATGAACAGTGTTTCCACCAGTGATATTTCTCTTCTTCTTTTCTAAAATTTGCTTTCTTTCCCTGATTTTATCTTGAAATTTCCCCGCATTTTTTTTCCTATAAAAAAATTTTGTTATCTTAGATTTTATCATCAAAAGAATATGTCACATTTAAATTCTATTATTTTAATAAAGGAATTTCGGAAATTTTATATTTAAGGCACTTACATTTTATTTTTTTATAATTAATTTTAATGTTGTTATCAGGTTAAACAAGTGTTATTTTAATTTAGAATAAAGAAACAGATTATTCATAGTGTTCAATAAAATTGATTAAAAATATATTTTTAACAATAATAAGACAAATGGAAAGAAATATTTCTTAAAAGTTACAGAACAATCAATGTTTTGCTGTTAATTAGATTTTGTGATCGATTTTCACTATCTATTACTGACAGTTGTAATATATCAGAACACGACCATTTATAACGGATGAGTACATAACTTTAGAAATAAAAAAAACACAAAAGTAACACAAAATGTCCATGTAAATATTTATTTTATCTGATCTTGTTTATACTAATTATAAATTTTTACATGTTTCGTTAATTTTCATTACAAATTGAGCTAGCATGTCTGTATACATATCTTCACACGTCTTCGCGTTTTAATAACGTTTTTAAAGACAGAAATGCTGAAAATACTAGTTCAGTTTATAATTAGAATTAATGAAACAGAAAATGTATAATTCTGAAACAAAGTCAGATAGAACAAATGTTTATATGAACTTTTTACGTTATTTTTATGTCCTAAATAAATTTCTATAGCTATTCCACATGTAAAATAAAATACCTTATATAATACTAGCTTATATTGCTTGTGTGTAGAACGTCTTTATTCTTATGTACAAAAAAATTAATAAATTCATTAGATGTTTACATAAACAATGAAATTAAAAATAATGTAATAAATTCGTTAGTTTTTGTAATTTTTATTAAGATGTGTGATATACACATCAAACCTCTATTTCGTATTCACAATTCATATATAGTAAGACATCTTATACTTAAGGAGCTAATAATCTAGCATTATTATATAAACCGTATTCCAATCAACACTGTCAGCATTAAAAATCTAGTATATGTAAACGAACTACAGATTTTTAATATTAATATATATCGGAACATGGGATGCGGATGTTTATGTTCTTATCTCTGTATTGATAATTGTTAGCACAACACTAGCACAACACTAAATTAATTGATTAAAAAATTTGCGCTTTTTATTTAAAAAATAATAATTTTTTTATTATTTTCCGCTTTTTGGGGATTTTTCCTCGTTTTTTTCTTTTTTTCTTTTTCTTCCTTCAAGTGTTCAAAAATTTCCCGCAAAAGAAAATTTTCTCTCAAAGTGGAAACATTGATCGTGGACACGCACATAATATAGCCATTTATAAATAAAATGAAAATGAGAAAAGAAAGAAAAAATATTACATTACTGAATTTAAAAAGTATTTACAATTTCGTTGCTAAACTGTTCTCTGTTCTGGGCAACTGTATATGCAATGACGCAAGATAAGGCCAAAATGAGAGCAAATAGCTTCATCTTCAATATTAATAAAAAAAAATAGAGAACAGATTATAAGAGCACCGATAAGTGAAATATGACTGTCAAACGGAAGACGGTTAACTGCTTAAATAAGGCTTCGGATCTTTAGCATACGTCATTCTCACAGACATCAACGCCTTATTATTTTTACACGTGTTTTTTGTCATAAAAGCAAACAGCTGCTGCATTCAGTGCAGCACGACAATTGAGGGATTCCCGTGACATTTTTGTGACCTCCCCCCGTTTTAATTACGTAGTCTGTATCACACTTTTATTACTTTTCTTATCTCTCTGTTATGATAATATACATGCATAAGCGTGTATTCATATGGCTTTACATTTATGATATTTTTGTTTTTGAATTTTTGCATATGTTTGAAGGTTTGTACATTTTTGAAAGTTTTGCATAAGTTTGAAAGTTTGCACATTTTTCAAGATTGTTAGCAATTAGAGAAAACCGGAAGAACCGGGAAAAATCAGGAAATCAATTTATATAAGATAAAATTAAATTATTATAATACTTCTAAATTTAAACTTTATTTTTTTAAAAATTATTAAATAGAATTTTTTAAAAAGACAAAGGGCTACGAGCCTAAAACAATTATCATAAAATAACAAATTTGTATTAAATAGTTAAAAAATAAAATAAAACATGTCATGTGTGAAATTAAAAAACATGAAATATAATTTGATCGTCAGCAAGTGAACAAACACAAACGTTTCGATTCCTGTTGGATCATTTTCAATGTGACGCAAAAATAATTATGAAAATATTACATGGATAAGATATATAAAAATTAAAATTCGCTCTCGATCGCAATATCAAATATAAATCTCGTTTCAAAATAAAATGAAAGTTATACGAAAGTTGAAATCGACAACAATGTATTCCTTCGGATTGTGTGTGTAGAATAAGGACGAACATGTTTCTGTTAGAAAGTACAAAATGTAAATATTATAAATTACCACAGGAATAAAAAATAAAAATAAAAAAGCAAAAAAAACAATCTAATATTTTAAGACATGTACATTAGAGTCATTAATGCCGATAGAGAAAGTATAAAGTATCGTCATACAATATATATATATATATATATATATATATATATATATTAAATTTAGTGATGGATAAATTGAAAATAAATACCTTTTTTTGTGTGTCAAAATGATATGTTATCTATTAGGCAATGCAATGAGAATTGAATGTGATCTCTCTAAGATGCTAAGAGATAAAGTAAAGTACATATAAAAGTAAGAAGGTTGAAAAGGTAAAATAAAGTAGAAGGAAGAGAAAGTGGAGAGAAAAGAAATGTATAGGAAAAGAATGCAGTTAAGAAGGAGAAAGAAATTGAATGATCTGTGAGTAAGTTTCAGATAAAGATTTGGTATCTTTTTGTTTATTGAGACTTTATTTCTGTCTTCTAATGTGAATCATTTCAGACACCAATCTCTTGTTATACGAAGATTTGCAGTCTAAAATTTTCATCTCGTTCCATTTAAAATTATGGTCAAAATTAATACGATGATCAATTATGACAGGAGAACCAATATTCCTCCTAATATCAGAGATATGTAATCTCGTACTCAATTTTCTTTTTGTCTGACATAACTCGCCTCACAGTCGTCACAGGAGATCTTATAAACTAATTCTAATTGGATAGGAAATCAAGCTTATCTCTTATCAAGCTTTTCCTCTTTTTATAAAACTTTTTAATGTGTTAGGAATAGAAAAGGCTAGTTTACAAACATACTACAGATAGGAAGGAAACTTTCGGAAATAGATTTAACATAAGAAATCGTAAAATATTTGTCTTTCTCATGTGAATTACGTGTAATATATTTATTATGCATATGAAACTTTAATCTTCGTTCAATTGTAGAGAAAATAAAAGAAAGAGGATAACAGTTATTTAAAAAAGTATGAATAGCATCTATCAAATTTTTTTGTATTTTAGTATTTTAGTTTTTATTTTAGTATTTTAGTATTCTGTTTTTAGTATTTTATTTTTAAAATTGTTATTTTATTATAAAGGCAATAAACTTATATATATGAAATATAATGTACTCAGTATAAAAACATCTCCTTCAAACAATAAAAAATAGAGTAAATCAATGTCTTAAAATTATATGAAAACCTTGTATATAGATATGTACTTTATCAAGTACTTTTGCTCAATCAAATAGATATATATACGTTCACTAACAATTATTTATCTAAATTGCTTAAATCTATTATTACGTTCATCGTTTAAGTAAAACATAAAAGAAGTAATTTTTACATGACAATCATACATTTTATTTAAAACATTATTCTGCTTGAATATAGGTAATAAAAATTAAGCAAAAAGACTATTAGTTATATTATATTAGAAACAGACATGTGATTAATACGTATGATTGTTGCAATTGACAGATTAAAGCACTGAGGAAAATACGTCCGAATAGTGTTACTATTTATTGCGCGAGGATTCCCCGACGCGAGAGAATGTCGCATGAACTCAACTCGAGGCACGTTCGATTTGCTGCTGGGAATTACCCGGAGCGATAAGTGACGCAACGGGACTGTAAGGAAAATTGAGTACATCCCCGGGAATCTAAAATTCGTATATAAGCAATCGGGGCAAGACGAACAAGCATCAGAAGTTGTTTCAAACTTTCAAGTAGAAACAGTTTCCTACTTTGAAAAAAGAATAGTTAATATCATCATGAAGCTGCTAGTTTTTGTGTTGGCCGTATTATGCGCTGTCACTTACACAAGCGCTGACTTGTCAGGAAAAACATCATCATCGCAATCAACCGAAGTTCTTTCATCACATGTAAGTAATCATTATATTATAAAAAAAAAATAATTTATTACTTAAATAAACTAAAGTTGAAAATTATATAAATACTTTACTTTAAACGTAGATAAATTTATAATTGAAATGATTTTTATAAATTTTTTCTTAATTTATATTTGAGTATTAAATTATCTAAATATTTAAAGACAATATTATATTTAAAATATGATTTAAATAACTATAATTTCTAAGCATTAATATTGCATCATCTAATGTCTAACGTGACAAATTGATGATACGTGACTATGCATTTATTAACGCATTGCATATTGCACACTATAATTATCTTGCATTTAGCGTAACTCACAAAAACACTTGTTACATCTGGAGTTTGTTATAAAAATTCCTGTTCACTTATCGCTATTCAGATTATGATGTTAGAATTGAGAAAATACATAATAAAAATTCTCATAGTAATGAAGAGCCTTAAAATAAGATTTTTTGCTTTAAAAAATACCTTTTTGAAATATTTCTTAATAATTTCTATTATTTTTGTATATGTATACTTCAATATATGGCTTACCGAATAACTAACACTGGATTTTACATACATAAATATAGGGGAGAAGGGAATTACGGACGTGGACGACACTATTGCAATATATTAGTGATAATTTCATTTATCGTATCCAATGATAATACGATACATTCTTATTATAACACATGACTGTATAAAAAGTACACGCTATTCAAAATAAAGGCCCGTATTCAGATCGCCTTTACAACAATGTTATAGTTTACGCATACAGAATTTTAGAGATAAAAGCGCTTTCATCGATAAAAATGCGTTGTGAATACAGACTAAATATTATTATACATATATTTTCGATGATTTTGATGGATAGGAGAACGGAATAATTGCGAATATCTAAGGGAAAAAAAAATTATTTAAATTGATAATATATGACTGTTAATTATATATTGCAGTTTAAAGATAAAGAACTAGAGTATCTTTTGAATAGTGTTACATAATTAACAATTTTATTTAATTTTCCCTTAGGTGTCCTCAATTCCTACCCTTCTTTCTATGTACACACGCGCACACACACACATACACACACACACGCGCGCGCAGTGAGTGTATAGACATATATAAAAGAATCACCTTTTCAAGGAATGATTTTTTTTCTTACAGGAACTGCGTTTTCCTCGCCAAACTAATCTACCCAACCTGCAAATCGAGGAGCCAAAAAAAGGTTCGATAACGTTTCAAGGAACGCAGCCTCTGAGTGGCTCACAACGTCAACCAACTTGGAATCTCAACGCAAATGCCAATGTTTTTAACAAAGATCGCACAACTGCAGATGTTTACGGTGGATTGAATAAAGTACCTGGACAACGTGTACAGCCACACTTTGGCATCCAAGCTGAAAAGGATTTCGGCAAAAATGGCTTCATCAGAGGTCATACTGAATTTCAACAAGGTCCACATAGTCGTAGATTCTCTCCTTCAGTTGGTATAACTGGTGGCTTTCGATTTAAGAGAGAGGCTGAACCTCAAGATTCACTAGCAGATATTTATGGAGGATTAAATAAAGTACCTGGACAACGAGTGCAACCACATATCGGCATTCAAGCTGAGAGGAATTTTGGCAATGGTTTCATCAGAGGTAATGGTCAACTTCAACTGGGTCCAAGAGGTCACGGTGTCTCTCCTTCAGTTGGTATAACTGGTGGATTTCGATTCAGAAGAGAGGCTGAACCCCAAGGTTCAATAACTTTCCAAGGAACGCAACCTCTGAGCGGTCCAATGCGTCAACCTACCTGGGATCTCAACGTTAATCGTAACATTATGAACAATGGCCGCACAACCGCAGATATTTATGGAGGATTAAATAAAGTACCTGGACAACGAGTGCAACCACATATCGGCATTCAAGCTGAGAGGAATTTTGGCAATGGTTTCATCAGAGGTAATGGTCAACTTCAACTGGGTCCAAGAGGTCACGGTGTCTCTCCTTCAGTTGGTATAACTGGTGGATTTCGATTCAGAAGAGAGGCTGAACCCCAAGGTTCAATAACTTTCCAAGGAACGCAACCTCTGAGCGGTCCAATGCGTCAACCTACCTGGGATCTCAACGTTAATCGTAACATCGTGAACAATGGCCGCACAACCGCGGACGTCTACGGAGGATTGAATAAAGTACCGGGACAACGAGTGCAACCACACATCGGCATTCAAGCTGAGAGGAATTTTGGCAATGGTTTCATCAGAGGTAATGGTCAACTTCAACCGGGTCCAAGAGGTCACGGTGTCTCTCCTTCAGTTGGTATAACTGGTGGATTTCGATTCAGAAGAGAGGCTGAACCCCAAGGTTCAATAACTTTCCAAGGAACGCAACCTCTGAGCGGTCCAATGCGTCAACCTACCTGGGATCTCAACGTTAATCGTAACATTATGAACAATGGCCGCACAACCGCAGATATTTATGGAGGATTAAATAAAGTACCTGGACAACGAGTGCAACCACATATCGGCATTCAAGCTGAGAGGAATTTTGGCAATGGTTTCATCAGAGGTAATGGTCAACTTCAACCGGGTCCAAGAGGTCACGGTGTCTCTCCTTCAGTTGGTGTAACTGGTGGATTTCGATTCAGAAGAGAGGCTGAACCCCAAGGTTCAATAACTTTCCAAGGAACGCAACCTCTGAGCGGTCCAATGCGTCAACCTACCTGGGATCTCAACGTTAATCGTAACATTATGAACAATGGCCGCACAACCGCAGATATTTATGGAGGATTAAATAAAGTACCTGGACAACGAGTGCAACCACATATCGGCATTCAAGCTGAGAGGAATTTTGGCAATGGTTTCATCAGAGGTAATGGTCAACTTCAACTGGGTCCAAGAGGTCACGGTGTCTCTCCTTCAGTTGGTATAACTGGTGGATTTCGATTCAGAAGAGAGGCTGAACCCCAAGGTTCAATAACTTTCCAAGGAACGCAACCTCTGAGCGGTCCAATGCGTCAACCTACCTGGGATCTCAACGTTAATCGTAACATCATGAACAATGGCCGCACAACCGCAGATGTCTACGGAGGATTGAATAAAGTACCGGGACAACGAGTGCAACCACATATCGGCATTCAAGCTGAGAGGAATTTTGGCAATGGTTTCATCAGAGGTAATGGTCAACTTCAACTGGGTCCAAGAGGTCACGGTGTCTCTCCTTCAGTTGGTATAACTGGTGGATTTCGATTCAGAAGAGAGGCTGAACCCCAAGGTTCAATAACTTTCCAAGGAACGCAACCTCTGAGCGGTCCAATGCGTCAACCTACCTGGGATCTCAACGTTAATCGTAACATTATGAACAATGGCCGCACAACCGCAGATATTTATGGAGGATTAAATAAAGTACCTGGACAACGAGTGCAACCACATATCGGCATTCAAGCTGAGAGGAATTTTGGCAATGGTTTCATCAGAGGTAATGGTCAACTTCAACTGGGTCCAAGAGGTCACGGTGTCTCTCCTTCAGTTGGTATAACTGGTGGATTTCGATTCAGAAGAGAGGCTGAACCCCAAGGTTCAATAACTTTCCAAGGAACGCAACCTCTGAGCGGTCCAATGCGTCAACCTACCTGGGATCTCAACGTTAATCGTAACATTATGAACAATGGCCGCACAACCGCAGATATTTATGGAGGATTAAATAAAGTACCTGGACAACGAGTGCAACCACATATCGGCATTCAAGCTGAGAGGAATTTTGGCAATGGTTTCATCAGAGGTAATGGTCAACTTCAACTGGGTCCAAGAGGTCACGGTGTCTCTCCTTCAGTTGGTATAACTGGTGGATTTCGATTCAGAAGAGAGGCTGAACCCCAAGGTTCAATAACTTTCCAAGGAACGCAACCTCTGAGCGGTCCAATGCGTCAACCTACCTGGGATCTCAACGTTAATCGTAACATTATGAACAATGGCCGCACAACCGCAGATATTTATGGAGGATTAAATAAAGTACCTGGACAACGAGTGCAACCACATATCGGCATTCAAGCTGAGAGGAATTTTGGCAATGGTTTCATCAGAGGTAATGGTCAACTTCAACCGGGTCCAAGAGGTCACGGTGTCTCTCCTTCAGTTGGTATAACTGGTGGATTTCGATTCAGAAGAGAGGCTGAACCCCAAGGTTCAATAACTTTCCAAGGAACGCAACCTCTGAGCGGTCCAATGCGTCAACCTACCTGGGATCTCAACGTTAATCGTAACATTATGAACAATGGCCGCACAACCGCAGATATTTATGGAGGATTAAATAAAGTACCTGGACAACGAGTGCAACCACATATCGGCATTCAAGCTGAGAGGAATTTTGGCAATGGTTTCATCAGAGGTAATGGTCAACTTCAACTGGGTCCAAGAGGTCACGGTGTCTCTCCTTCAGTTGGTATAACTGGTGGATTTCGATTCAGAAGAGAGGCTGAACCCCAAGGTTCAATAACTTTCCAAGGAACGCAACCTCTGAGCGGTCCAATGCGTCAACCTACCTGGGATCTCAACGTTAATCGTAACATTATGAACAATGGCCGCACAACCGCAGATATTTATGGAGGATTAAATAAAGTACCTGGACAACGAGTGCAACCACATATCGGCATTCAAGCTGAGAGGAATTTTGGCAATGGTTTCATCAGAGGTAATGGTCAACTTCAACTGGGTCCAAGAGGTCACGGTGTCTCTCCTTCAGTTGGTATAACTGGTGGATTTCGATTCAGAAGAGAGGCTGAACCCCAAGGTTCAATAACTTTCCAAGGAACGCAACCTCTGAGCGGTCCAATGCGTCAACCTACCTGGGATCTCAACGTTAATCGTAACATTATGAACAATGGCCGCACAACCGCAGATATTTATGGAGGATTAAATAAAGTACCTGGACAACGAGTGCAACCACATATCGGCATTCAAGCTGAGAGGAATTTTGGCAATGGTTTCATCAGAGGTAATGGTCAACTTCAACTGGGTCCAAGAGGTCACGGTGTCTCTCCTTCAGTTGGTATAACTGGTGGATTTCGATTCAGAAGAGAGGCTGAACCCCAAGGTTCAATAACTTTCCAAGGAACGCAACCTCTGAGCGGTCCAATGCGTCAACCTACCTGGGATCTCAACGTTAATCGTAACATTATGAACAATGGCCGCACAACCGCAGATATTTATGGAGGATTAAATAAAGTACCTGGACAACGAGTGCAACCACATATCGGCATTCAAGCTGAGAGGAATTTTGGCAATGGTTTCATCAGAGGTAATGGTCAACTTCAACTGGGTCCAAGAGGTCACGGTGTCTCTCCTTCAGTTGGTATAACTGGTGGATTTCGATTCAGAAGAGAGGCTGAACCCCAAGGTTCAATAACTTTCCAAGGAACGCAACCTCTGAGCGGTCCAATGCGTCAACCTACCTGGGATCTCAACGTTAATCGTAACATTATGAACAATGGCCGCACAACCGCAGATATTTATGGAGGATTAAATAAAGTACCTGGACAACGAGTGCAACCACATATCGGCATTCAAGCTGAGAGGAATTTTGGCAATGGTTTCATCAGAGGTAATGGTCAACTTCAACCGGGTCCAAGAGGTCACGGTGTCTCTCCTTCAGTTGGTATAACTGGTGGATTTCGATTCAGAAGAGAGGCTGAACCCCAAGGTTCAATAACTTTCCAAGGAACGCAACCTCTGAGCGGTCCAATGCGTCAACCTACCTGGGATCTCAACGTTAATCGTAACATTATGAACAATGGCCGCACAACCGCAGATATTTATGGAGGATTAAATAAAGTACCTGGACAACGAGTGCAACCACATATCGGCATTCAAGCTGAGAGGAATTTTGGCAATGGTTTCATCAGAGGTAATGGTCAACTTCAACTGGGTCCAAGAGGTCACGGTGTCTCTCCTTCAGTTGGTATAACTGGTGGATTTCGATTCAGAAGAGAGGCTGAACCCCAAGGTTCAATAACTTTCCAAGGAACGCAACCTCTGAGCGGTCCAATGCGTCAACCTACCTGGGATCTCAACGTTAATCGTAACATTATGAACAATGGCCGCACAACCGCAGATATTTATGGAGGATTAAATAAAGTACCTGGACAACGAGTGCAACCACATATCGGCATTCAAGCTGAGAGGAATTTTGGCAATGGTTTCATCAGAGGTAATGGTCAACTTCAACTGGGTCCAAGAGGTCACGGTGTCTCTCCTTCAGTTGGTGTAACTGGTGGATTTCGATTCAGAAGAGAAGCTGAACCCCAAGGTTCAATAACTTTCCAAGGAACGCAACCTCTGAGCGGTCCAATGCGTCAACCTACCTGGGATCTCAACGTTAATCGTAACATTATGAACAATGGCCGCACAACCGCAGATATTTATGGAGGATTAAATAAAGTACCTGGACAACGAGTGCAACCACATATCGGCATTCAAGCTGAGAGGAATTTTGGCAATGGTTTCATCAGAGGTAATGGTCAACTTCAACTGGGTCCAAGAGGTCACGGTGTCTCTCCTTCAGTTGGTGTAACTGGTGGATTTCGATTCAGAAGAGAAGCTGAACCCCAAGGTTCAATAACTTTCCAAGGAACGCAACCTCTGAGCGGTCCAATGCGTCAACCTACCTGGGATCTCAACGTTAATCGTAACATCGTGAACAATGGCCGCACAACCGCAGATGTCTACGGAGGATTGAATAAAGTACCGGGACAACGAGTGCAACCACATATCGGCATTCAAGCTGAGAGGAATTTTGGCAATGGTTTCATCAGAGGTAATGGTCAACTTCAACTGGGTCCAAGAGGTCACGGTGTCTCTCCTTCAGTTGGTATAACTGGTGGATTTCGATTCAGAAGAGAGGCTGAACCCCAAGGTTCAATAACTTTCCAAGGAACGCAACCTCTGAGCGGTCCAATGCGTCAACCTACCTGGGATCTCAACGTTAATCGTAACATCGTGAACAATGGCCGCACAACCGCAGATGTCTACGGAGGATTGAATAAAGTACCGGGACAACGAGTGCAACCACATATCGGCATTCAAGCTGAGAGGAATTTTGGCAATGGTTTCATCAGAGGTAATGGTCAACTTCAACCGGGTCCAAGAGGTCACGGTGTCTCTCCTTCAGTTGGTGTAACTGGTGGATTTCGATTCAGAAGAGAAGCTGAACCCCAAGGTTCAATAACTTTCCAAGGAACGCAACCTCTGAGCGGTCCAATGCGTCAACCTACCTGGGATCTCAACGTTAATCGTAACATTATGAACAATGGCCGCACAACCGCAGATATTTATGGAGGATTAAATAAAGTACCTGGACAACGAGTGCAACCACATATCGGCATTCAAGCTGAGAGGAATTTTGGCAATGGTTTCATCAGAGGTAATGGTCAACTTCAACTGGGTCCAAGAGGTCACGGTGTCTCTCCTTCAGTTGGTGTAACTGGTGGATTTCGATTCAGAAGAGAGGCTGAACCCCAAGGTTCAATAACTTTCCAAGGAACGCAACCTCTGAGCGGTCCAATGCGTCAACCTACCTGGGATCTCAACGTTAATCGTAACATCGTGAACAATGGCCGCACAACCGCAGATGTCTACGGAGGATTGAATAAAGTACCGGGACAACGAGTGCAACCACATATCGGCATTCAAGCTGAGAGGAATTTTGGCAATGGTTTCATCAGAGGTAATGGTCAACTTCAACCGGGTCCAAGAGGTCACGGTGTCTCTCCTTCAGTTGGTATAACTGGTGGATTTCGATTCAGAAGAGAAGCCGAACCCCAAGGTTCAATAACTTTCCAAGGAACGCAACCTCTGAGCGGTCCAATGCGTCAACCTACCTGGGATCTCAATGTTAATCGTAACATCATGAACAATGGCCGCACAACCGCAGATGTCTATGGAGGATTGAATAAAATACCGGGACAACGAGTGCAACCACACATCGGCATTCAAGCTGAGAGAAATTTTGGCAATAATGGTTTCATCAGAGGTCATGGTCAACTTCAGCCGAGTCCAAGAGGTCACGGTGTCTCTCCTTCAGTTGGTATTACTGGTGGTTTTCGATTTAAAAGAGAAGCCGAAGATACTGATGAGATAGAACTCACCGAAAAGTATTAAAACAAATTTTGAGTTAACATTTAAATGATTTACATACAAATATATAGAAATTTATGCAAAACTGCCATTTAATTATCTTTAAATTGTAATGTTATAATTATTTATGTACTAAATATGTATTATATTATTACTATATATTATTTAGAGATTATGATATTTTGAACCTATTTTAAGAAATGTGTAATATATGTACATATATACACTTAAATGCGTGTATGTATATACATATATATATATATGAGATGTTTTATTTAAATAAATAAAATTTTGTTTTTATATTTATATGCGTATTATGTTCATTTTTCGAATATTTCAAGAGTATTTTTTATTTAAAAAATAAACAAGATCTAATTCCACGGAACGAATTTCTTCAGTTCTGCTACTTTTCTTTAATTCCAACTATTTACAAAGTAAACTGGTAATTATTATGGCCGAAAGATCTCGGCAAACACTTGACCGTATCAAATCGCGTCCAACGTCATCAAACGATATCGAATTTCGCGTGTTACTTAGCAGGTCCGAACGATGGGCAAACCCTTTCGCAAGGGATCTTTGAACACGACGATTAAACATTTTCGTCTGAACATCAGGAACGTGCAGTCATTCTGCACGTGGCCACTGCAACAATAGACAGATACAGGGGAAAGCGGGCGAGGTGCAGCCCCCGCTATCTAATAGTTGGGCATTAAATTTGTCAGTAATATTGCCAGGGGGAGTCGCTCTTGTCCTTGCCCTTTCCAGATCATGAATGGAGCGAGACAACTAAAATATGCCGCCGTTCGTGCTTTCATCCCCTCGTAATGTTGCGAGGGATACGGCTCGAATAAATGCCGAACAATGGAAAGGGAGATGTGAAGACACTGTTCGAATAAACCCTCACGCTTTGAGATGTTCTTTTTCGCCACATACACACCAGCAAAATTGATAATGATCCAACTACTTGGCGATAATAAAAATGATAACAGAAAAATATAATCCACCGGAAAAGACATAAAAAAGAGGCGTCAAGTATATTTTGCAATCCTACGCAAAATCATTTTAGAAATATACTTAAAAACATAACGAAAAAACTCATAAATTTTCGCAAAATTGTTTTATAAATTAATTTAAAAATATATGAAAAAATATCAAATATAATAGCAAAAGAAGTAAAATCAAAATGATATGAAAATAAACAAATAAAATAATAGCATAAAAAAGAAGTGAGGCTAAAATAGTATGTATATATAAGAAATATATTGCTGTATCCTAGAAGCTCCACTACTTTTGCTTCTCCCAGTGTGAGAACAGCTGAGTGACGGAAAATACGGATAAACAATTGAGTTGTCATTATATTTGGATGTTTCTGCTAAGGTTCTGTATTTATTGTATTTTCTCGCACAATAAAGTTATCGTTATGTCTTTTCTACATGAGAAATTATTCTTCAGCGCGAATGGGAGTGAACATTTTCACGAGACACGTGTGAGTTGGCTCACAAGTTCCGATATGAGTGATCATCGTTTGGATGCAACATTTTAATTCGCGACGAGCAATTTAAATGTCTCCTATACTCTACAGATGCGTAGATACAGATTCCATTTTATGTATGATACGCGTAATGCAATAACTGAACTGCCATAGTAATATTACAAATTAAATTGCTTTTGTAAATAGCAATTGTATTAATTAATGACAACTCGAGCGAAACTCAATTGTTTATTCATATTTTCCCTCATTTATTGTTAGTTGTTCCCACATTGGGAGAACCAAAAGTAGCGAAGCTCCGAGGACACAGCAATATGTTTCTTATATATTAATAAGCATATATACTACTTTGACCTCACTTCTTTTTCATGCTATTAATTTATTTGGTTATTTTCATATCATTTTGATTTCACAAATTAAATTGCTTAGCACTTGTAAGTCCAAAAAATCATTTCGGCGCGCAATTCGAGAGATTACATTATTCTGTGATAAATTCACATAAAATTATTTAAAGCACTTAAAATCCAACTTCGACCGATAGGAAAGAAGTATTCGACATCGCATGTAGAATGTGGAGTTTGTTCTCCTGTATGTGCAGCGTAAGAGTTTGTACGCCACACCGTTGCTCAAATTCGATAGCATCTTTCCATCCAGGTTAAATCGAATGTTTCTTTTAACTTCTATCAATGAAATATTATCAGTCACCAAGTATAGAATGGCTTTACGATCTACAAGAGGGCAGTCACACGTGAGACAGCCAGTTGCTCTGACAATTAATACAACGCAACGATAATGCCTCGACCAGACAAATAACGTTTTTCTCATGTGGAGAGTTATAAAATAGACATTTAGAACTACATTTGCATATTTCACTTACACGGTCTATTTTAATAATTGAATAATAATAATTAATTTAATAATTGAAGCAAGTCTGTATTTTAGTACGCTACATTTAAAAATTAACCTCATGAACCATATTGAAAAAGGAAATCTAACATGAAAGGCAGTATCAGCAAATTTAAGGCATATTGTGCGAGATGAAGAATATATTATCTTTCCATCAGCTTTGAAGCGTCTGTTGAGTCTAACTTTATTGTAAGATTTGTATAGAGATTTCTCACAATAAAAGTGTGTCAGGAAAGCAAATAGATATCTCCAAAATATAACAGGATAATGTTATTTAATAACTTTGATTTCCTCTCTTAAATTCAAACACAGTTTATTTTACTTATTTATTCATTACAAATTACAATGTATTAAAACGCGATACTTCGCGAAGAACGAGCTTATCGTACAAAACCGGAGAACGCCCGACCACTGTTCCTGAAATTATGTAAGTCCCTTACTAATCGTAATTGAAACTAAGTCTGAAACGCTGAAAAAATCGATGCTGTCGTGATACAGACAATTTAACTATTTCGATCGCGTGCTCGTTCTCACTGTTGCTTGCTCCGGCAATCGATTTTATCGCACGATATGGGACGCTGTAATTCGCCTTCTAGTGCGCGCACTTACTGATTGCACGCAGGAATGTTACAATACATGAGAACGCTTATCCCTGCCTTTACTAAATTTCTTACAATATCAACAATTTTATAGGGAGAGATAATGTATTGCTTAATATCAACTTCTTATTGCTTAATATCAATATCAACTTCTTGGAGGACATCTTTGATAATGCCTGATCTAAGCACACGGTATTGGGGAATAAAAGCCCTAAAATCATAGATATCTAATGTACAATTAATAATTAAATTATTAGCGACAGAAGGAGATTAAAATCCGATTAATATTTTACCGTGTCTTGTCTTCCTTATCTAAGTAAGAATTATCAGAGAAAGGAGAATTAACACAAATTGAAGCACACATATACAAAAATGATAATTACAAAAAAATGAAGAAAAATTAAAGAAAAGTGAAATAATAGGTGCAAACTAGCTAGCTCAGTTCCTGCTACCGCAAATAATAGAAGAGCACGTGTTTAAATATATTAAAGTGATTCAGAATTTCTGATGCAAGCAGAGAGCTAGTTCCAGAGAGAGGAGGCCGAACTTAGAAAGAAACATTGATAACTGATAGTTCTACAAGAGGGAACAACAAGGACGGAAGAGAAACCACGCAAGCAGTTACGAGAAAGCATGTATGAGCGGAAAAGAAGGAAAAGTAAGGAGGAGCTCCCGATTGGATAAAAAAGAGGAAAGCAGGTGAGATAAACTCTTCTATCATCTGCGGATAGCCAAGATGACAGAAGCTAAAAAACAGTAATGCTTGGAGACATGTTCACATCCCTGCGCAGATTTAAGATAAAACGCACGCAGGCGTTTATTAATCTTTTTAGCTTTGTTTTTTGCTGACCAGTTAAATCGGTGAGGATAGCCGCGCAGTAATTGAAGATGAGAAAAATCAGTGAAGTTACTATTTGGATGCGCAAGCGAATTGAAAGACAGTTCTTATGATATTTCAACTTCTACAAGACACTATTTACACAATTAGAAATATTTCTGACGTGTTCATTCCAAGATTCTCAAGATACTGGTAATACAGAGGCCGAAGAGAGAGAGAGAGAGAGAGAGAGAGAGAGAGAGAGAGAGAGAGAGAGACAACGTTTCCAGATGATTTTTTAATTATAGAAAAATATAAGGATTTGGGAAAGTAGAAATTTTAGCTTAGCTATCATTTAAAAAAATGAATATATAAGAATTTAAAAAATCTGAACATTTCACATTTTAAAAGACCTATAGGAGAATCTTCTTTTGCAAAATTTGTTTCAGAATAATTTTAGTATCCCATAAGAATTCTTTCAAGAAAAACTTGCGGATTTTAAATCTCAAGAAAATAACTTCGCAAAGAAGAGTGATCATTAACTCTGGCCTCCAAATCGACCCAGTTCAAAGCATCCTCGGTATAAAGTAGCGTTTATATTGCGGATCAAGCGATTACTTTAACGAGAGATTCGTCGGAGCAAAGAAAAAAAAGCCACGGTCCAGAGATGCTGCGAACCGCGTTTTTTGATAGATGGACAGCGATGATCTCTTGCTGGTACAGGAGTCTCACGAAAGAAGATTGCCAAGAATGTCGAAATAGCAAATTAGGAAATTCCAAGGGAATCCATTTCTCTTTCTCGTTCTCATGGTTTGTTTTTACTCTTATCCTTTCTTCATATAATTTTTCCAGGATATTAATAAATAATAATAAATCCACGCACACGCACGCACACAAAATAAAAGTCAAACGAAGAGATATTTACAAACGAGAGTTCATAAGCACTCTTCTAATATGAATAAAAAAACTTCTAATATTAATATAAAATTGAATCTCCATTAATTATTTCGGACTGGTATTAATTATAATCATAATTTTAATTGGGGGAGCATAAAAATTTTTGATGTAGAACCATCTTATAATACAAGATTAATATTAAAAATGGTGCATATAAAAAGACAATCTCAAGGTTTAAATAAATAAATCCATACGGAGTCTTTATCCGACATATATCTTACTATACTACATTTTCTGTCCCTTTCCTAATGCCTTTTCCGTATACCCTCCTCTTTTCATACTTTTCCTATCTAGTGTCTTATTCTCTCCTATCAAAACAGTCATTTTCGATGTATAACTCTCAAAATAAATTTCTTTTATTTAAAAAACTGAGTTCCTTGTAGCAAGATAGCCTGAGATACTGTTTTCGGATAATTTGATATTAAAGAAATTTTGCGATGGAATACAACTAATTCATCAGATACTTTTTATTTTTACAATTATTTCATTAGAATTTTAATTTTAATATAATTGTTTATTTTTGGCAATGTTTTTTATTAATACATAATTGTTTGTACAAATTTTTATTAGATTTCACTATTAAATTTATCTAGACCGAACTTTATAGTCTTTTTAATAGTTGGACATATTTATGTTACAAAAAATTCCGAGCTATACTTTTGGCTACTTCCGTTTGACTTTACTTTAAGACATCTGTTGACGACTACAATAATGATTTAATAATACATTTCTTTGGAATTTATTGTTCTTAATATTATAATCAGAACGATGATATTAGTTAATACCATTTGAATTTTAAAATTTGTTATATTGTTTAACATTGAAAACCGATTGGGGTCGAAACGTATGTCCTAATAAATTTTCTGTTTGTTATTTAATAATATAGCATCAAGACCTTGCTCTTGGTTCGTAGCTCTATTTTTATTAATTTTATTATTTAATTATTTCTTTACATATTAATCCTTTTTTTTTATAGATACATGATTTCATATGTGACTGTTCTGGTTCTACAAGGTGGTTTAGAATTAAAAACTGATAAGGCAATAAATCAGTGATATCAGGGAGTGCAAGTGGAGACAGAGATACAATGAGAGAAGACAACTAGGAGAGACAGCTTTATTGTTACAACAACTAACAATATATCACTAGCACAACAGTAGCGCCGATTTAACCATGAAAATAGTGAGCCACTTATAATCTCAATCACATCGTGACGGGATCAATTAATCATCCAGATTCTCAAAACGCTCAAAACAAAAGCTTTGAGCTTAACATTCAAATGCAATACGACAGTGAGGACTTTTGGAAAAATAAAGAAAATAGAATCTATAAAATACAATTCTATCGATCATAATTGATACGATGCACTCTCACTGCGACATTTTTTGTTTCTCACTGCTGCTCGTCTCTTGCTTCTTTTTTTCCTTTTCTTCGTCTTCCTCCAAGTATTTATCCCATTTTTCTATTCGCGCTTCAATCTCTGCATCAGTCTCTGTAATTCTGAAGGACACATTCGATACATTGACAGCTGCGTCTCTTTCACTTCAAATAATATAAATAAATTATACGTTAACTGCGAGTAATATCTGCAATTACAATTCAGGGTTGTCACAGAAAATTAATTTTAAAATTCCGCGACTTTTTTCCAGATAAAAATGGAAAATTTTTCATGACCAATATAACAAAATTTTAACACTTGGAATCAAAGATTGCAGGAAAGTTAGCAATATTATTAAAAACAACGCAAAAAAAGAAATTTAGTAGTATAATAAAATTTTGAGTGCGAATTAAAGCCAATAAAAAATAAATTAGTAATGGAAAAAAGAATGCAATTATAACGAAAAAGGGCGGATCATATAAAAATATTAAACAAAATATAAATTTTAATTATTTCATTAAAAATGCGCGAATTTTAAACGTATTTGACTATAAATGTCAAATATAATATTTAAAAAATTATAACAATTATTTGGAATAAGAGCAGTTTAAGGGAATTGTGAACCAATTTCAAAATTCCAGACTTTTTTATATTTTCCCCTAATTTTTCTTGGTTTTTCAAGTTTATGGTAAAACCTTGACTATAATATTTATTGTTATAATTAAATGAGTAGATTTTACCAGTAATGAATAAATATTTAAGAGTATCATAAGAGACATTTAATTTCAATTTGTGTGATAGTGGACAAATGTCAAGCAAAATATTTTTTGAAAACATCAATTATAAAATAACACACATTTTTTATATTTTATATTTTACAAATACTATTTCAGATATGATATATATATATATATATATATGTATATATATATAGAGGTATATGTATAGATAATATTATACATATAATATACGTTCAAGTTCGGAGCCTACATCAGCAACTATCGATAGTACAGATTCTAACATCGGTATAGTAGGAACCAGCAATGAAATAACTTACTTGTACTTGGTCTTGCCGTCCCAAATCTCCGCCGAAATCTTTCTCTGACTGAACCAACGGCCGTTTAGAAGTTGTACACAAGCTTGCGCCTCTGCCGGTTCTCGGAATGTGACTTGCGCTACTCCTTCGGGATGTCTCTGAAAGAAGAAAAAAATACAGAGTGATTCACAAAGTGTGCAAACCAAACACAGATCATTCAAATCCATTGAATTATATTTCAACAATGTATCATTTGTTATGTTAGAAATAAAATAAAATGTAGAAAAACATTTTAATAAAAAACTGAATTAAAATTTATTACTTCGATAAAAATTTACTACTTCAATTCTATTTTTCTGAATAATTGATAGATTTATAGTTCAACTAAAACATGGATGTTTTTATATTTTTTTTAGTCTTTAATATAATTTTATCGAATCACACAGATTATAACAACAGCTCGTTTGTTAGAATCAATATATTAAAAATAAAATTAAACGTAAAAAATAATTTAATAAAAAATTAAAATTTATTACTTCAATTAAAATTTATTTCAAATCCATTTTGTTAAATATAATTGGTAGATTTATAGTTCAACTAATTCATAGATGTTCCTATATGTTTTTAAAATTAAAATTTAAAAAAATTTGCTCGAAATTGAATGAGCTAAGTCCATTTTGAGTAAATTTTGATTACGGTCCAGTAAAAGTAAAAATTATGGATCCAATGAAATGAGCAGAAAAAATCAAAATTATACAATACGATAACAAATATTGATAATTTTGAATTTGAACCGTAATCAAAATTTTCACAGAATAGGCTTATAGCTTATTCAATTTCGAGCAAATTAAATAAAAAAAACTTTAAAATTGGTTAAGAATTAGAGCTGGCCGAATTTTTCCGCCTACTGTGTGGGGCCGTGAAATTTAGTAATGTTTTTAAATGGAATTTTTTTTAAATAGTATGTTGACAGCCAATAGCTATCAATATTACTGTAAACTTCATGAAAATAAAGTTTTCAGAGGAAATTGGCAGCGTTATAAAAGTACAGTCGGTCATAGAAAAATCGCAACACTTTTTTTTCGATAAGTTTCGGAATATAGCTTGCTCACCTAGCAATTAATTTTTACTATATGACATTTACTTATGAACCATTTATGTTCAACCGCTCTACGAGTAAGACTGAGTTCCAAAACCCATAGAAAAAAAAGTTGCAACCTTTCTGTAACTGACTGTACACATTGCGATGACAACTGTCTCTGAATAAAAAATACGTAAGTAATAATAAATTTATTTCATCGAATATTACAAGAAAATTTTATAAAATATTTCAAATTTCTCATACAAAAAATTCTGTAAGTTATGCAAATTAAATTTCTTGTTGTGGCGGTTTAAGTAAAGTGCTTTTATTTACATTTGAATATATTACATTTTTTGATATTCGTCGATAACTTGAATAATGAAATTTTTTATTTTCCTCGTAAGTTAATCTGTCATTGCATTCAGTAAACAGTTTGATACCTCTTTCCGCGGCACGGCGTCATTGACAGCTCTCAATTTGTTTACTAATTGCAAGCTGAACTGATAATTTTTATCGGAATTTCACTCAGATACCACATTGAATGCCTTCTTTGACATCGATGTATCTGAGTGGAATTCTGATAAAACTTATCAGTTCGGCTCGCAATTAATAAACAAATTAAAAGCTGTCAATGACGCCGATCTATCTTGAAAACAAAAAATTTTTGCGAAAAATGATTCAGAAAAAAAAATTGTAGGGTTTAAGAAGATCTCAATTACATTAATTTGCACATAACAAAAGTCAATTGCGTTAGATAGTATTATAACATTGAAAATGATTAGATCGTGGTATTTTTTCTCATTTATGATGTCTCTTTATAAATTTTTCAAAATAAAAATTTTATCCTTTGAATAATACCAAGAAAATATCGCTAAAAAAATATTAAAATAAGACTTTAGGATATATACCATAATATAACAATAACCATAAGCATCTTAATAAAAGAGATACAGATACCAGCAAAAGAGGGGACAGAACACACGTCGTTCGGATGGAATGTGCTTGACATTGAATAGTTTCACGGCTGAGGCTCAAAGACTGGGAGTGTCTTGCCTCTCACCAATTTATGGGGGTTAGGGGCATCCCCTTTCGAAGGCGTTTCGTCACTCACTTATTCCACGAAATTTAGTCGCTAAAAATACGATGTTGGAAAAGAGTCGATCTCTTTCAATTTCGAAAGAGAAGCAGCGATTTCAACATAAAGATTTAAATACAAGTCTACCTACAGATAAATTCGTAATATCTCGTGACTTCCGTAAATCTGTAAAGTTAACACGACATTCTATTAATATAAAAAAAATAATAGTTTCAGCAACACACACACACACACACACACACACACGCTCTCTCTCTCTCTCTCTCTCTCTCTCTCTCTCTCTCTCTCTCTCTCCCCATAATTCTACAGTTTCTCATAAAAATAAAAAAGTTTTACACTTTTTACACAAAATGAAAATGACGTGCTAACTTCGTGAATCTAGCATGCATTGTTAGACTTTTGTTTTTAAATTATGTATATTAATAAAACTCTTATAACTAACGGAAACTATTGCTAAAAGTAGTAATATTTATTTTTTTACAGTTTTCTAAATTTACTAGCGTTTCAGATTGATTGTGTAAAAGTCCGAAAGTTATTGACGCACAATCAATCTGAAATAAATTTATTTAATTGTATTATTTGAAACTTTGATCGAAATGATAACGTTCTCTATCGTATTTGACGTATTTATGTCGTTCTACAAAATATATAAATGTGTTAGTAATATTTATTTTTTCTTGTATTTTACAAGGGGAAGTGTACTGATTCGCAAAGTTAGCGCGCTATATTTTCATTTTCGATTTCTTAATATAAAAAATGAGGAACTTTTTTTTAATTTTATAAGAAACTGTAGAACTGTAGGAAGAAGAGAAACCGAGAGAGAGGGGGAGGGAGAGAAAGCTAGAATTGTCACTATTTTTTTATATTATAGAATGTCGTGCTTCATAGATCCATGACTTCCTGGTTTTTAATATTTACGAAATACAATTATATATACAGGGTGTTTGATAAGTAACGATAAAACTCTCGCATAGAAATAAAGCCTGAATCGAAAAGTCCTCTACTATTTTACAATTTTCAGTTAACAAGATATTAATTACTAAAAATCGCCGAATATAGAGGAAAGTCGCCGATACTGACATAGATCTCCTAAAGTGATATTCCCTTATTTCTCAGAAACTAACAATTGCACTTTATTAATACTAATAAAATCATGATCTGTTTAGCTAATTAAAGAAGTAACTCATAATTTGTGGCTTGTTTCTATACCGAATCAGCTAAAAATGAATTATACGAATGCAAAAATAAAATTCTTACGATTTCCTTTTGCAAATTGCGTAGTTTAAATAATAGTGTGATTATATTGTTAATAATATTACATCATTTTAAATGCTTGTAATTCCTAAATCAATTTTATTTATTATATTTATATTTTTTTCTCTTAGTTTTTTCATAATACGATCTTAAATTTAAAATTGGAGTGTAACGTAAACCATCACACCTGTCCATAAAACAGATTATGAGTTAACTTAATCCTTAATAATTTGCTTTATAGTGTCAAATAGCTCTATTGGAGCATATGGAAAAACTCTTGAAAAATTACATATTTGCATTACATATTTGCATCTTGCAGAACAGCATAAAGTAAATATGCATATAATTCAATAAAAATATTTTATAACAAAGTGAAAAGATTTTGGAATATCTCGTATACATTCACTTGTATATATAGATACTTTATACAGATAATTCCTGAAAAAAGAAAAAGAATAGGAATACATAGCATTACTGTCTACTGTGTCAGTTTTGGAGCCCATTTTGTCAGACGCTAATTTTTGCTTATCTTATGAAAAAATTAATTATTGCAAAATTGGCAAACAATATTATAAAAACTGTTTATATCTAATGGAAGACACTTTTTAGTTTGTATTTATGTTTTTAAAGTTTTATTTTACCTTTTGTTTAAAAAATTATTATCTAAAAACAAAGTGGTATCGATGACTTTCCTCTACTTGAGTAAAAGATTATTATTGAAAATCAATATTTGGTGACATTTAATAATTGATATTTTGAAGAATTTTTTTCAGAATTTTTTCAGAATTTTTTAATATCGTATTTTTTCAAGTTGTTAAAAATGAAAAAATGCTATACTAAAAAGTTGATAAAAAATTCTTAAAAAATTCATAGAGTTCTATGAGAAGAAAGTAAACAATTTTCGTCTCTTGTAGTTTTTCTGTTATATGCGCGCGCGCGTATAAAACCATTATATTTCGTAAATATTAAAAATCAGAAAGAAAACGGATATGAAGTTAGCACAACATATATAAGAAATGTTTAATTATTATAATAATAATCGCAACGTAAAGTTAGTATTTATATTAAAATAGCAGACGTAAAAAAGATAAAAAAACTTACGTCATAAATGATAACTTTCCTGACATCGCCACACTTCAGGCACTCGGATCGAATATCTTGCTGATATTCTAAGAGCAGTTGAACTTCGTTGTCAAAATCCTCCGGTGCGAAAAGATTCTTTATGATGACAACTCTTTCGCATTTCAGCGGTTCGCCTCGCATACGCTCCGGTCGCCAGTCGAACAATCTGTAAGCAAACAAAGTAAAAGTACAGAATAATAAGAAAATACGACAATAAAAATAGCATTTAGATTCAAATAAGTTACACAGAATTTGTGAATTATCTTCGTGTTAAATATACATTGTTAAATGTCAACATATCCAGAAAATTACAGTTTATTTCATCAGAATAAGAAGCAACCTAATATTAACGTTGGCATTTAATACCAGTACCGAGTAGTCATTACTGACTATTTCTATTTTTTTTTATATTAAAATTATATTTTTTGTGCGAAAGATAGGATTTTGAAATATTTTTAATATTATAACTATGTCCTTTATACTCATGAAATATTTGCTTTTTCATCATTTTTCTTATTTTCATAATAATTCATTTGCTTAGTGATAGCTCCTTTTAATGATATGGAACATTATTATTTCTAGTGTTAACGATGTATCATGAAAACATGAAGATAAACGCAAATCGCGTAAATTCTTTGAAGAAAATATCCGTAGAAATCTTAAAAGTATTTGGATTTTAGATTGATTGTAAATTATTTCCTCTGAGGACTCAAATACATATATTCTATACATATATTCTATATACATATATTCTTATTGATAATTACTTCATTCGAAACCATTAATAAATGATATAAACGGTTTATCTTTGACTCTATCGTTCTTATTGATAAAGATATCAGCGGACTGATAGGATTCCACATCTGCCGATTCTTCGCATGATATCACGTCAGCACACTGCTATCGTTACTGGAAGTGACGTTTCTCAAAGATTAAAGATGCCGACAAACGTCGCTGATACAGCACAAATTGGCGGCACCGAGCCGCATGGTCGAGAATAACTCGTCAAAGCTGTGAGAACAGTCACAATGATCGATAAATCGTGGCTCACTATTCTCCTTCTTGGAATTACTTGAGAAAATGATGCCGATGGTTAGGATTATCATATCTGAATCACAAGAAAAGAATACATATGTATACTTTTTTAAAAAACAGATATTACTTCGGAAGGAGAGGATATAATTTTTATGCATATTAAATGTAGATATTTAATAAAAATAAAATTTCTAAAACATGAATTTTATTCAATTCTATGAATATATTTTATAAATATAAAATTTTAGTAAACGACCATATAAGTTTTAAGATCTTAAAAAGAGTATATGTACTCTTAAAAGGATAACCCTACCGGGAATGTTATAGTGCTAACGTAGATTCACGACGAGTGTCGAAATTCCGGTCAGCAAACGTGGGCCCGTGCGTTCACCAATAACTGGTTTTCGCAAAGTTCAGGGCGTTGACCCTGCGCACGCGACCTACGCTGGATAACAAGAGGATGCTGCTAACGATGAAGGCGACAGAGATACGTCGAGATTGAGCAATGCAATGAAATATGATGGCGCGAGAAAGTTAAAATCGATGTTAAAGATGAATCACATGAAAAGCGGTAAATATCTTTGAAAATATTTGATTTGAAGCCCTATACCCTATCGTTATGTCTGCAGCTCTTAAATTTAATTATTATTATTATTTTTATTGTAACTTTAATTATTAATTATTAATTACTTTAATTGTATCATTAAATATGTGCGAAAGCATCACGAATCAAACATGTTTCTTCCTGAATCATTTAGAAGTGCTCGAATGTCACTTTCATCATTTACACGACACTGAAATACGCACGGAATAAAGTCAATGTCATTCAGTGCAATCGTTATACGCTTCGATTAACGGGTTAAGCCGCTGCAATCTGTCGGGAAGTGCGCCGTGCCCGTATAATTTTGGGTTGGTCTGTATGCAGACCGACGCGGCGGACTAAATGCGGGTAATCGACGTGCGCAGCTGCCTTTGCCGGAACCGCCAACGCCAAGCAGTCTGGCGGCTGCAAACCCGGAGCCGATGGCAGTGCAATTATAAGAGCCTTTACACACACTGCAACACGTGTTACACGAAGCATGCATCACGGAGATACATGAAGGGTTTTTTTGAATTACATGGTATCACGTCATCATAAAATCACGCGCTTCGTGATTCGAAGGCATCTCCTCTCGTGCTGTTTTAAACAAGCCGCTTGCGACACGCGTGCATCGCGGTGTATAGGAACCTTAATAAGATGCACACGCGTGGCGGCGGATGTACCGTGGATGAAACGTATCTTGATCCCCCGGGGATACGCCGTCTCGCATGGACGCGAGCGAAAAGAGAGATGAATGGACCGGAGAAACCGAGGAGAAACGTGATCACTCCGATCTTGCAATGAGAATCACCGCGCAAGAGTTATATTATACGGAGCGTCTCGAAAGGAAGTGACATCACACGCTTTGAGTCAATGAGCTCACGGGGCAAAGGAATATTCAGGAATAAATATTTGTTTTAACGCAATCGTATACAGGGTGTTTTAGAAATAGTTAGGTAAACTTTAAGAGCATATTCCACTCATTGTAAGGATGAAAAAAGTCATATAAATATGGGTTCGGAAACGCTTCCTTCCCAAGTTATAAACATTTCTTATTTAAATTGTTTGTTTTTACGTGGGATGGCATGCTTCGTTTCGACCCCATATTTGAGTTATATGACTTTTAATCATGACTATTCATATGCTTTTAGAGTTTGCTCAACTACTTCTGAAACACTTTGTACATATATCCAAGTGTTAATCAACATTAATCGTTTTAACAAACATTTAAAATAATTTATTCGTAAAATTTGTAGAAACTCACTTTTCCTGCATCTTCTTCTGTCGTTCCTTATCCTTTTTTTTTCTCTTCGGTTTCAACGCGGGATCATACTCGCCCTTCATTTGAAACTTCGCTCTTTGAACTGACAGTGCTTTTCCCCGGATTTGCGAACCATCTAAAATTTTCAATGCCAGATCCACCGACTCTACCTAAAACAGATATCAAATAATCGATGATAAATTGCAAATTGGTTAAAGATCATTCGAGAATCAACGAAAAGCAAATCAAAGTATTGTGCAGAAAATTTTTGCACATCTTGTACTGAAAGTAATTAACGCAGGACGTAAAAGAGGCGGCGTTAATAGGCTGCAGTTCCTAGTTATTGTGTCAAAGTAATGAAGGTACTATTGTTATCTGACAATGTGTACGCGATAAAATTGATGATAAGTCCATAGCAAAAATTGACGATCAATTTAAATACATTTTATAAACCGGCTACGCCCACGACAATCACTGAGTTTACATCGACAAAATAAATTTCAACTTACATGTAAAAGGCTTGACCGTGGATTTATGAAATGGGCGTATTCTCGATTCAGTAGCTATTTAATTAAATGAATCCGTCCTTTTATTGCGTAACCCAACAAAATTTGTTAATTTAAATTTTCTTGTTTATCGAGAAAATCGTCGAGTATAAATTACATTTTAAAACATATCATCATGAAATTTAGTGTGGTAAAAATGTATTTTTAAGTTACACTAATAAACTAAATTTAATGTATCTATAATTGAAAAGTATATATATATATATATTGTGTACATGGGCATGGAATTTAGTACTTTTTCATAAAATTTTATGTGAATGTGAATGGAATTTAATGTTCATTAAATGTTTTTAATGTATCTGCATGAAGTTTACTTCCGTTACATGTAATGGAAGCAAATACACTTTTTTTCAACAGTGTGTCAGGACAAAGAGAGAAAGAGAGAGAGAGAGAGAGAGAGAGAGAGAGAGAGAGAGAGAGAGAGAGAGAGAGAGAGAGAGAGTGTACGAAAAATATTTAAGAACGTTTCATATATATTTTCAAAATGATAACAAAATTATGAAAAAATACAGATTATTCTAAATCGTTTAAACGTTTAAAAATAATATGACAAATTTGGTGATAGTTTACTAATCTAGATCATAAGTTACTTTAATAAATAGTAGTATTTTGTTAATTTGTGCTCTAATAAAAATATATGGAAATATATTATAAAATAAATGATAAAAATCTCAATTTTTTAATAAGTACGTTATGTATTCAAGATTATTTATGTAGAATTACATTACGATGCATGAACTAGTTGTCCAGTAAATAAACAAAATATTTATTTGTTCTATATCTTTGTAATCAATGAATCGAAATGAAATTTTGCATAAATTATTTTAAAATATTTAAAGTACAATACTTATAAAAAAAATATAAATTTTTTATCATTTTTTTTAATTTTAATTTTTAATGATAAAAATAATAATAAATAAAATAAATAAACTACAAAAATGTGTTATTAAATAAAAATATAATCTTCACACAACTTTCATATATATATAGTTCATTTGAAATGTAAATATTAAACATATTTCCGAATTTAATTTTCTTTGCAGGAATTGTACGTCTAATACATCTTTAACATTTGAAGGCACTTTTAATAATAAAAAAAGAAGGAACTTTCTAAGTTGTATTACGCGAAAAAGAAAAATATTTAACAAAACTTTAGCAGCATATACAAAAGAGGTAAAAAAAAACTATGTAAAAGGAAGCTAAAATTAAACGTAAGTTCCAAACCTAAGCCGGCAACTACGGATTACATCGTCAAAACTAAACTATATTTCTTAATGGCTTCAAAGAAATCCTATAGAGCTCTCGTATGTGGACAAGTCATAAAAACATAAATAACTTATCGTTTCGATACACATTTGTGGAGGCTAATACACACACACAAAAATATATATATAGATTATCAACTGTATTCGCAAACATTCTAGGAATTATTTTGAGCTGTAGCATTATCGTTTGCGTTTTGAACATTAAATATGTCAAAGAGCGTATAATATATGTATCAGAAATAGCAAAACCATTTCAGAGAGCAGTAATGGTGTTACGCTTATTTACAAAACCCGTAAAACCTCAGCAGCTTAGCGCCATTTTAACCGTGACTTCATGCCATTCATAGGATACTATGAATAGGAAATAAGGATTTGCCACCGTCTCTCTTATCGAAGAAAGGTACGACAAATAAGAGCAATACTCCTTTTATAGCAACGGAAATTCTTAGAGAAGAAATGCTTGATGATATCCGGCGAGATAAAATTCTGCCAGTCTTGAATTTCGGCGGTTGAATATCTCGAGACTGCCTACATAATGCAGCAACTGGTCCTTGTTTCGTATGTATTTGGCGTGATAATACGCGATGAGGCAAACGTGACTAGAATGACGACTATCTAAATATGTAATAGCACACAGAGTATATCTAAATATGTCACAACGAAGAATGACGTAACGATCTCCGAGACAAGTCTCCCTTGTAAAGATGACCTAAAAAATAGCTTCCCTACTATATGCTCGATATCTTTAAGATCGAGAAATCGAGCGGAGGCTATTCCAGGAAGTATTCAAAGGCGATCGTAATGATTTACCGTCGCGCGTCGACCCACTTAGGCGAAATTCTTGGGTCCGAAATGATCCCTGCCGCGTCTCCTTTTACTTTATTATTTCAACATGTCTAATCGTTGAAAATAAGAAATAATAATTTTGACCACTCATAAAATTGCTACAAATCGAGAGTTTATGGCTAATTTCATAGCCAAACCATGATCTAAGAACACAAGGTGTATCATTTCCGATACGTATAAGAATGAATTTAAGTCCAAAATTTGATTAGCTAATATTCCAATATATCAAAGCTATTATACGCAGGAAAGTGCATAGAGGCCAAAATTTGATTGGTTGTTTCCAATATTATTATCGCTATTATGCGCAATGGTAATCTTTCTAGTCTATTCTTCACGAGCAATACAATCTTCGTGAAGAAAGTTACGTAGAAAAAAAACACAACAGCTACAATTTTGGTATTTGTATTCATTATTCATATAAGAGTTCTAGACTCAAGGATATCTAAACGAGAAACAAGAATCACGTAAACACACCTTAAGAACCTGCGGACATAAAGGGTCTCGCCGTTCCTTTCATGCATCATCCTGTAACACCCACACGCCAGACAACTTCAAGGTTCCATTCTTTTTCTTTTAACACGTCTCGCTTTCGCTTAGCCCTTAGCTGGTGGGACGCGAGAGCGGAAAGCGACGTGACTGTTGACGTCATCATCTCCGCACAAGACTTGCAAAAGTAATTCAAATGGGAAATCCCCTTTCTCAATTCCTATCGCATGATCTGTCTCACGTCACGAAACCAATATTATTTCCCGCTGCAACCGTTCCTGCGTGATTCTGATACACAGACAAGGCATTTACGCGATGTCAAGGAAGTACAAATCATGCAATTCGTAATAATTATTTTCCTCTATTAAGGTCAACTTCTCGGAAATACTTAACTTAAACAAGCATTTTGCTAAACAAGATTAAGGAGGAGAAAGCACAGCTACTCGTACGTCGACTAGGCAACACGTGAAATGGTAATCTATATGGTCGACATGTAGACATAGATCATCGTTGTTCGCGCGTAAACGCCCAGCAGTGATTAAAATGCCGGTTCTGTGGGTACGATTCCAGTCTTTCCAGATCCGTAACTCGGCCGTGGCAGCTACCAATGGGATTCGACTTATTGTCAGGCTCCTCGACCACCCAGACACAGCTCCCGCGGTCATCTCGCAACACGGCCTATGTTAGATCACCACAATTATAGTATACCCTCGCATCCAGTTCACGTTAAATTACACGTGTTCTCTTCCAGTCGATGTATACGCATAACACATGTTACAATCATCAGTGATGCAGTCACGCGTCTTGGGAAAATATTCTTACATCTTACAAGGCAAGACATTCAAATTCATCGTTGATCTTCCACAAACTGTTAACACTGTTTGCACAGACGGTGTGCATAAATGTTGCAATAAAAGCATACGTTCATTAAGGCTTTTCGCTCTTCACGACTATCTATCTATACGTGCTAATGAGCTTTCTAGTTTCCCCTCCGTGTAGTCACAGCTATGTATTAAGAATACATAAATTAGACAATTACGTGACTGCTAGCGAGTGTGCTTCCCGATAAGATAAGTTTCTCTGAATATAAACGTCGTGATGTGATTTCTTGCATGACTAATACGCGTAACTTGATGTAATTGCGTTGTATTTAATATATCGATTTAAAAATTCATAAGATAATTTAATGAAGAACATCAAGCTGTATCATAGTACGAGATGCTTAATAGATGTAAAATGCTACATATGTATAGAAGATAGCATCTGAAATATCCATTTATCTGCATATAACGTTGATTAATGACGAACGACAAGATTTCGAGGCGCCATGGATCATCGTTATTGTGAGATGTCGTGTATCTAACATGCTTCGGAACGAACACTGACGTTCCCTTTAAGCAACTATAGTTAGCCGACGTCTATTATCATTACTGTACTGGCGCCCGGCCAAATTTCTCGCCGAGATGCATTAAATACCGTGGCTACGCACGCGACGTGACAATTCATTAAAACTTTTAAGAACAGATCTGAAAAAAATGTTTCTTCAGAAATGTTTTTTTAAATAAGAAAAAAATGTTCTCATCGATTATCTTTTATTGCAACTTGGCTCCATTAACGACACGTACTTCACAGTTCTACATAATTCGCATTCCAATAACCGCCGCAACATCCGTAAGTAAAGAGACAGGTTGAAGTGCAAGGCTGAGGAACGCATTGAAGAGGATTCACTCGAGACAGGTGGAAAGAAGCTGACGACAGAAGATCATTTGAAATTCTGTTTTGACTTGAGAACGTAAAAATCTAATGCATACACAGCAATATCTCATTGCTTTCTTAACTCATGCTGTTATTTTGACTATTTTTAAACGCAAAAGGGAACGAGGGCTAAATGATAAGGCGTGTTGACGCGTTGAATTAAACACGGTGCGAAGTGTGCGACGAGAACGTGTACATTACGCGGAACGCTGACTCAACTAAAGGATCATACTGAATTATCATTAAAATGATTGCATGGTTGGTGCTACGCCTACGCTATTGACATTTAAGATCGTGGTTGTCCCACTAATTTGCATCGCACGAAATTCCAGGGATGAGTCAGCCAATTACACTCGATGATAGCGCATGTAAATTTTATTACATCGTGGCCGATTTACAGTTACGGTATAACCGAACGTGTCATCGCAAGAGATGCGTACGCTGAATTTTTAATAACCCAATTTGCCTCACGAAATTATCACGTCAGTCAAGAGATCTTTAACTTAAAGAGTTGTAACGAGTGATTATATGAAACTCTTAGCAGTTTTTAATGGAAAGAATTTAAATCGAAATATTCGACGGCAGATACAAAGAAGATTGCAATTTAAAATTGATAAAATGTTTCTCATTAGATATGCGACGTTCATTACAAAATAATTTCCTACTCTTGCTAGATAATAATATATCGCTTATCTTACAGCCTGATATCTTGAGTAGTACCAGCTAGCACCATCCGGCTTCCTTTGAGATGTGTATTTTGGGATACATTTCACTTTGCAGATAAATGTCGGGAAGCTGGAGGATGTTTCTCGAACTAACTACAAGAGTAGAATTTTGATCGACAACTTGCGCTCAAATTAGAATAAAATAATTGTTTATAACGTAATGGATGCTGAACTTAATTTAAAAAAGAGAAATCTGTTTATGTATCCCGTAGATACTTGGATAGAATTATCCAATCTCACAAAGAGTAATTCGTTTGATCTTTAACATATTAAAATATCATGCATTGATCCTGACCTGACCTTGCAAGTTCTGGCAAGTCATTCATTTAATATTTATTTCTTATCTGATTTCCGTCTTCTAACGAGACGAGCATACCTTCGCCTTTATTGTATCTTATCGAGACTACAAAGTTTCCGCGATAAAACCCTTCCCATATTAGGCGCAGTGTGTCTCTTTTCATACGAGACATTACGCGTTGCAAGCGCATATATACGCGGCACATTTTGCAAAACCGGTTACCAGAATTCCATAAGATCTGAAGTGCGCACGAACGTATAATATACGGATGCGCTCATAAAAATTGTCGTTTTGTTTCCCATCGTATTCGCGCCGCGGGCGAGCACAATTAAGAACTGTTAACGCTTCGATATTCGATTAACGACAAACGCAGAAACTACGGCTTTGTAAATTGCTAATTTACACCGGCGAATTTCTCCGTAAAAAAAAACGTCTCATGAATGGAGCATCGTCAACGGCGAGATGTCTATCACCTCGACCTTTCCTCCGGCTATTGACGACTAAGCGATTGAAGATGCTGAATGAAATGTTACTTGTTCCTTTTAGCGATCTATAAAAATTAACATTTCTTTACAAATATTCTCTACCTATGTTGGATATCCTACATGGAAAGAACAAACTAAATATTTATTAAATGTAAATATATTTCTATTTGATTACATTTGATCTACATGAGACTATTTGATTTTACTATCATTTTATTGAGTAAATATTTTTTTATTTACTGTGAATAAGTATTTCATTATGTATTGAAAAATGTTAGTATTGAAAAAAATATTATATGTATTGGGATTCAGTAAATTTTTTTCTCATTGTCAATGTAGACGGATCTAAAAATAATTTTGTTGGCTCAAAATAATTACGTAAGGATCTCAAGCACGACGAACAATATTGCAAAAAGTTTTAACATTTTAGTAATTAGTTCGGATGTACAAAAAAAATTTTACATTCTAGTAATTAGTTTGAACCTACATAATTGTTTTGATAATCCAACAAAATTATTTTTAAATCTATAGCTAGTTAAATTTTTAGATACTTCAGCAAAACCGTCCATTGCGTGCATCCTTATAAGATGCAGTTTTAATGATGTATGATCTTCCCGTCGCGCTGCTTCGAAAGCATCGATCGCTTCCTTTTGCGGTAAATGCACGTAAAAGAAAAACGCACCCGCTTGTAAATCTAGTCAGAACAGCTTCAGTCAGATCGAATTCCTGATGATTCGATTGCAGTGGTAATAATAGTTTGCTGTTTGCACACTACACGATTAAATTTTGAAAGAGCATTCCAATTTTTCTCAGATATTATCGAATACATCAAGTAATATTTCAATTTCACTTATAACTTACTCTTGAGAGAGATTTAGAAAACATGTAACGTACATCGATACATGACCTTGCTTAATATGAAAACTTGATCTAAAAAAAAATTACGGCCATTTTCTACATTTATGTTTTTAAGTTTTGCATACATGTGCGAATATGAAATATTGAAAATAAAATCTAATTTATAAAAAAACATGGTAAATATTTGTTCTATCTTAAATATTAATTTTAGATATCACAAAAAACTTATGCTTAAAAAACAATTAATTCGTAAACTTAGTGTATGAAATTCGTGAATGTGGAAATTCAGGAAATTTACGTATTAATAAGATTATTCAAGCGTGACAAAAAATGAGCTAACTCTATTAAATGACTAACTCTTGACGTAATATTATAACTCTTTTAAATGACTGATTAGACGTACCATTACACTGACGTAAACTATGGTGACGGTGATTCTCAAGCCATAAACATGATCACTGTATCTACATCTCCATAATGCCTGACGTAATATCTAGAATTACTTGAATCTGTCAATCGTACCATTGTGATTTCAGGCACGCAGTCGTCAGCCCACCCCAAATTGCAATTCCGCGAATTGCAGCATTCCCGGTGTACCTTTCAAAGCATCAGGAATGCACAAATGAATCGCCGTCATAGTAGTTTGTATGTAACATCACTCCCATCGTCATTCGCGAAAACACGACCTGTATTTATGTGTGATAAAAAATAAAATAAAAATCGTGCTTTGATGTCACAGGCATACAAAAAAGTTTTTTAATTCCAACATTAAACGCGTAATATTTAAGTACATTATTTAACCATGATTGAATGTGCAATATATTCAAAAGTTTTATGTTATTATATTAATACTTCATCATTATCATCTATTATAAGCTATCATTATTTATATTTACTGCGTGATATAAGGCGTATGCAAAAATAGCTAGCTCTCGTACGAAGATGGAGTGAAACGTGGATTTATCTAAATTATGCAACCGCGATAGCGACTAAGGGCGTCGTATGGAGTGCATAATAGTTATCACAAATGTGCAGTCGGTGTATTTTTCAGAGATAAAATAGAACAGACACGGCATTTTTGACATTTGCAATGCGATAGTCAGATTTTCAAAATACATCATATATTTTTCGAGTATCGCACCATATTTAACATGTTTTTCGTACTATGCTGAATCTCCCTAAGCGATAAGCCGGTAAGAATAATTAAACTTAAGATTCGAAGTCTGATTCGAAGATGGCAAATTACGCTTTTAACCTCGCGATATCTTAGATTTATTTACTGACATTTCCTGCTATTATCCTTATTACGTTCTAATCAGCGCCATTTAAACGTTGACTCTCCAAAAGATACTCGATAGACATTAATACTCGATCGAACGATAGACATTAATGCACCCAATTGGCAGGCTGCCACTAAACGGAAACGCTCGTCTGGTAGATCTCGTCTCGATGATATTTTAGAAGTGTATATACGCCCAATTTAAGATCGTCACGCTTTCAGAATATTCTCACATTGTTCATCATTATGTATAAAAAAATTGAATTTATCAGTGGCGGAATCATGTTCTTTCATTGCTTACAATTATAAGTTGCATATAATCATTGTAAGTAATAGTTGACTCCTCATCTAAACATAATTTAATGGTTAAGCGGAATTATAAGAATCGGTAAACAAAAATGTCGAAAGTTATTACTGAATCATTTTTCCAGATAGCTTGATTAAGGATGTATTAGACGTATAGTGCATACAAAGAAAATTACATTTGGAAGTATATTTAATATTTACACTTCAAATAAACTATATACATATGAAAGTTGTGTGAATAAGATTATATTTTTATTTAATAACACATTTTTGTAGTTTATTTATTTTATTTATTATTTTTATTGTTAAAAATTAAAATTTTTTTAAATGATTTAAAAATGTACATTTTTTAATAAGTAGATACTTTAAATATTCAAAATAATTTGTGCAAAGTTTCATTGCAATTTACTGATTAGTAATAAAGCTGTAGAATAAATAAATATTTTGTTTATTTACTGGACAACTAATTCGTGCATCGCAAACTTTACGTAAATAATCTTGAACACATAATGTATTTATACTTAAAAATTGAGATGCTTAACTCAATTATTTTACATAATACATTTCCATATATATTTTTATTAGAGCACAAATTTAAAAAATACTACTATTTATTAAAATAATTATGATTCAGATAATAAGCCGTCATCAAATTTGTCGTATTATTTTTGAACGTGATTTAGAATAATCTGTAATCTTTTCATAATTTTATCATTTTAAAAATATGTATAAAACATCCTTAATTCTATACTATTTCAAATTATGAGCGCTATAAATAATGACAATCTTTGCATATATTATTTCGTACTTTATGTTTCTTTTTGTATAACTAACTCTACGTCATTTGATGCAATAATAATAATTCGGTAGTTCTAATTATTCATAGAATCCTCATTGCTGATAAAGTGCTCTCGGCATTGAGTGGTCTGAAATCTTCTCTCACTTTATTGCAAAGTTACTAATACTTATTCTACGCTCCATTTTACGATAGTGATATTGAATGCAATGTGTTCAGGCACTTCAGCTTTGTTGACGCGCAATTTCTCAAACATTTTGCGAGTAGTCGTCGCGAGTAGTTCCATTGAGTTTGTTCAACAATTCCTATATCGTTGACGCGTAATTATCACACGTTCTATGCTTGCTAAGTTCATATATCCTTGAGTTTTAAGACGGTTTGGTGATTATTATGCAAAGCGTGAATAGAAGTCATTAAATCGTACGCGTTCGTATGTACAACGATAAATTCTGCTATTTCGAAATCGTCTTAATCAAGGCAAACGTTAGGTATTAAAAGAATGCAAGACATTTAAGAATGCTCTATGGCATTTTTGCATAAAACGTAGACAATAGAAAATTTCTAATATCAATCTAACGTAATAAAAATAATTATTATATATATTAAGAAACGTATTTTATAAGAAATTTTTTCACAAAAACGTTTCACAGGTAATTTCTAAAATAAACGCAATATGCAAAAGCGTGAATAATTCGCAGCTACTCCATGAATAACTACGCGAAACATGCTCGCTTTAAACGAAATCGGGGTAAGCCAGACAAATTCAGTGTACGACAGATCCGTAGTTCCTTGGGATCGAGAAAAGGATCGCGGTAGCGTCTGGCGATAGGGGAGGCGCGAGAGAATTCCGCTCGTAAGCTCGGAGCGCGCGAAGGTACGCGCCGAGCGGAATGGAAGCGGCGGCTTCAGTCGGCCACGAACCTCCGCCGAAGAACGGTCCCCATCGTCCAGATCGACGAATAGTCTGGGTATACTCTATCGGCCACGATAGAGATATCTACGACCTCGACAAAAAAAGGACGAAGGGTGCGAAAGTCAGATCCTTTTTTCTTCTTCGTGCGATTCTGCGGCTTTACGAAACTGCCGATTACCAATATGTAAAATTGAAAGCAAGGCAAGGTTGAAGAAACGAGAATGAGGACGATCCTGCATGCGTATTGCGACTTCTATATTGTGTACCTCGGCGAATAAAAGACGTGTGAAGTAGACATGTGGAAGTGTTGGGCCCTGTTTCTGTGTGTCGCAGGTAATTAAATTTTTTAAGTGCGCAAAGTGGATTAAGCAGATCGCGGACGATCCCAATGAGAGGGACGATTCGGAGTATGGGTGAGTAGGTAAACATAGAGAGAATCCAGCGCGTAATGAATCCGAAAAGTAATAGGTAATAAAAGAGATGATTATACGTTTTTGGGATGTGAATTATAGTAATTAAAAAAAATTTTTTGGGATAAAGTATTGTATTAAAAAAAATACAGAATGGCAACTTACGATGGATACCGTATTTGGAAATCGTATTGTGTATTGGAACAATGAAATTACAGTAATAAATAGTCGTTTAACAGGAGAGGATCAGAATGCGGCCTTCCTCATCAATTATGATTCCCATCATAATAGCACAATTCGGTATTATTATATAATTAACCTGTGTTTAACCTCGCGGTTAATCCATTACTTTATGTAATTTTGCTTGTTGCCGAAATGTGAGCTTGTATCAATTAATAATAAATAATCAATAAATAATCGTATCTGAATTATAACATCTATTATAATTTCATAAAAACTTTTTCGGCAAATTTAATCATTATTTATTTATTATTTAATATAAATTAATAGAAAACGGAATATTAATTTGCAAATTTAAAAGTACTGAATATAATTGAATATATAATTGTATGATTATATTTAGAATAATTCAAACGTAATCGTCAACAAATATCTTTCGACGCAGAGATTGACGTACTATTGAGCTGTTTGTATCTGTTAGCAGTTACGAGCTTTGCTAATTGGCAGCCTAATGACACTTCCAATGTAGATCGGTAGTTACGACAATACAACGTGTAATTGTTCTGTGCACGAATATGAAAATTATGTGATAATATTGCCAATAACACACTAATTTTTAATGTTAACAAAAAAAATTATAAATGCAGCAAATATAAACAAATAAAAACTTCACGAAAATCTGTTACATAGAGCTATAAGCTAACATTATGTTCTTACAAAAAAAATTTTCTATTCTGCGAAAAGTGCTTTGATTATTAATCCTGTTTAATCTGACGTTGTTTTATTCACATTTTTCTTGAGAAAGTCTACTTCAATGCTCTGCTAAAGTTCGATAAAAGTTTAAAGCGGACCTTATAAAAGAAATGCATATTTTGTAACGTATGTGAAATTTCTGCACGTAAGATTAAACGTTACTTACAAGTGAAATGTTGCGCAGACAGTTTTGGGACGCGCATATTTTATCGGTGCATTTTCTGATGGAAACCACGAATATATTAACGATCGAAACACATGTCCTAGTTCAACAAACGTATAGTCTCTGAACAGATGTAACGATTTATTTTCGCGAGATTGAATCTAGGCGGAAATGATCCCAGCAGAATAGTATCATCAAATCAGATCTGTGACGAGAATAACTTTGGGCAACAATCATAAAATGCTTACGATCGTATAAATTGGAAAACTCAAAATTAGTTAATGGTATAATTATTATAAAGATATGTATGTCACATTGGATCGTATAATTTGATAAAGTTTATTTCATAATAAAAATGATGTAATTATTCAACGATTAGTTATAGTCGAATGATCATACTCCTATGATTTACGACGAATAAAATTTTAACCTGAATCAATTAACTCTCTTTGACAACGTGATGAATAAAAATTAAAAGTTAATTGACCAGTTAATATCGATAATAGCAGTTCATTTGTGAAAGTGACGATAAATTCTGGAAATATGAGAAGAATGTCCACCCAAGTGACCGAGGTTTAGCCTTGTGCCATAAACGTTGTATGAATGAAAGTGCAAATTGTAGGCAGACATGCACCATAAATATAATTTCCTGTCGCGACTATCGGTATCAGTCGATGGTTAGACGAGCTTGAAAATATCGGATAACTCGCGGGACCTTTCTTTGAAGGTTAATATACAATCATAATACAACGCTATCGATAATGGATGCTGTAAACGAGAATTATCAATTTCAACTACAATTTTAACTTTAAGCAATTCTAACTATAGCTTCACAGCATACGTTAAATATTTATGCGAGTTTATCGACTATGACCCGTAATATTTGCAATTCGTAACTATGTGACAGTATTTGCATGTTCGTGTAAATTCGCTAACAAAAATGACGTTATATTTATTTGATATTTTTTCGTACATTCTATTTTTGTCTTCAATATAAAAATATTAATCATTTAGGAATTCAATAATTCGTATCAATTTTAAAAAACGATTATGTATCTATAATTGCGTCCATGAATAGAAAAAATCCTTTGCGTGACTTCTTATATATATGGTTGAATATTTATGTGAATAAGCTGCCGCTACTTCCACAGTATTTTCTGCCACTAACGCAAAAGTTATTTTAGTATCAGACAGCAGTTTGCACACCTGTGATAAGAAGTATATGTTACAATAAGGTGTGCAAATCAAGAAAAAAATTATTTCTGACACTCATAAATATAACGTTCCTAAGAAAAAAATTCTATCTAGTTTTTTTTTATTTAATTTTTAAATAAAAAAATTGGAACGTAAAAAATCTAATTTCGTACTCGTATCAAATTATGTTTTGCAAAAACTAGAAAATTAGGATAAATTTTCAATGAAATATGCAACATACGTGCTGCCCATCTCGTTTGTTATGTCTCGCATTTTAAAACAAGTCATATATTGCGGCGTCCAAAGCTGCAACAAACTTCAGCATAGTTTGCAAATTCACGTACAACTAAACGCGTAGTAAATTCTGGCAGAGGATATTTCGTGAAATTTATAATAAATTACAATGTTCTTAGATAAAAAATTGTTATAATATATTATTATGTTAACTATAGTTATGTTAATTATAAGTAATTATAATTATCTTAACCACGATTGAAACCTTTCCTCCGCATAATTACAAAGCTCATTCAAATTAATACATGCGCGGTATTACATTCAATCGATGACTAACTAAAATTGATTACACTGTAATTAAGAGGCGTGCAACTGTTGACAGTGCTGTTGATTTTTTTTATTATTCATAGAAACCAGTCCTCGTAGAATTTTGATGTGTGTAAACGTGCATTTGACTGCTTCAAAACAGGCTTTCAGTGCAATCACTATATTTTAACATGCACTCCAGGCATTAACTATCTGATACCGATCCATTTACATCTGCGGTCTATATATCACATTTGTACATATACATAATATAGTTTAATATCAAAATTCTACTATCAACAATTAAATATCTAAAAAATATTATATAACATAAATTTAACCTATATTTAGAATAAAATAACATACTATTTGCGCTTCTAGCAATGTGAATGATGATTCTCAAAAAAAAGTGCATGAAATAAAACAATTTAACAGAACAAAATATATCAAATCATCATACGCTCAATCTTTACTTAAAAAAAGTAATTATTTTTAATGCGTTATTTTTATGAGTGTTTCGTAATCTCACGTTAACCTTTTTGCTTATTACGAAGGTAATAAAAAAAGAAAAAAGAACGCGCAGCTCAAGTTGCTTTCCAATTCAATAACCCACGTCATTTATTCGAGGTCGAAACAGCTGATATTAAGCGGTTACGTTATTTTGATTTAGTAAAGTAAATTTATGATTTAATAGAAGGCTATTAGAGGTTTAATACCCTTTTTCCACTTACTTCAATTTGTTTACCTTGTCGATTTATCCACGTTAGAAATTGCCGTGGATTAGATACGAGCTTGATAGAAGCGCTCGAATCTTCCACGTATAATTGTCGTACGAACAAGAATGTGTTTTCCATATTGGAAGTCTGCGGGCGGAAAGGTTAAATCTCTGGTATTTATTAATAGTCATACGATAGTGGTTGTATCACAAATGGAATTTATGGTGACATGCGCGCCATAAGGTTTGTCTACGCGATGATGACTCACAAAGATGGATCTTTGAGTAATTAATTGGACACATATAACAAATAACCATTTCTATCATTGATACCGTTTACATGTAAATTTTTGTAACAGCTACAATGATTTGTAATAAATGTTGGCACACACCTGTTGGACAAATCCTTCCGTTACAATTTTTCATAGAATTAAGTCGCGAATTGTACATCCTTTTCGAAATTGTTAAACCTTCTCAGATACGGAAATTACAAAAGCCTTTAAAATCTCTTGAATCATTTGTATTTTAAAATTTTTGTTAATGCGTTTCAATCTGACATTTCAATTATAGATAACGGTGCCTATTGTATACACACATCGGTATCGCATATCGTTATCGTAGAAAGCTGCTCTATTTATGCCGGTCTATTTCATCCAAAGGATCTGTCACACCTTAAACATTTTAATCAATCGAATCAATCAAACGTTTCGTAAATAAATCATTAAAATTATAATGAATAAAGTTCGTTTTTTTCCTTAATAAGAGTCATCAATATAATGTGCTTCTTTACCTTTTTTCTTGCGAGATAAGTAAAGTCTACAATATCGCGTAAATATACACCTGAGATGAATACATATGAATACGAAGATAAAATCCATGATTTATAAGTTTACCTCAGATTACAGAAGTAACGCACGATGAAACGCGGGTGTGTCCTCGAAATAGGACATTTACATTTTAATGAGAACGCTGCGAATCTAATGTCATACGAGACGAAGGATTAAATAACCTATTTTACTAAACAATGCTCAACAATTTAATGATCGATAATACTCGTATGTCTATGACGCTATGAAATGGTGTGGCGCCTAGTCACGCTTGAACCGCAGACAGCATTACATAATATTTAAATTCCGTTCAAGGCCACGGAACAAAAATGTATTCACTTGGAACATATTAATTATGCGCAGCATATATTATGCAAGTAAAAAAGATAAAAATATATATTTCAAAATAGTGAGATTTATCAAAACATAAAATTCGTGCCAAAATAGAACTGTTAAAAGTTACTGTTAAATATAAACGAAGTTGAATATATCTTTGTTTTACGCTATTTTTAGTATTCCAATATAATTTACAAACTTCTGGCTCTCTTCTTCAAAGCGTTCTAAAGTATCTGATTGACATTTTCAAAAAAATTCTGACCATTAAAAAAGTAAGAATCATAAATAATCATAAATACTGGGTGTTTCAAGATCTCTGAGGACGATAGATCTCACAGAAGATTTCCGTTAAGGAACCTAAATCGTTCAATGCATTTTTAAGGAACTGCGTGTCCGGTTGCACGGACGTGATGTCTGACAATAGTAGTTCACGTCCTTTGATTTTGCTTTTACAAAAATACAAAAAAAGCAAAATCGTCGTATTGTCACGCACAATGCTGTCTCACGATCGATTGCGTACCTTACAATTGAGCCAAACAAGGACACGTAGTTTCTTAAAAATACGTCGGAGAAAACGGGTTTCTTAACAAAAGTTAAAAAGAATTAAGTTGATTCTTTCGAAAATTTACCGTCTCCTGAAGTTTATCCCTATATAATGTGCCAACTATTGTCATTATTATCATAAAAATTAGTCAATTTTTTACCTTCAGTTAGAATCGATTGAAATCATATAAAATATATTGGAATTATCGTACGTTAAATTATTTCAGCGATATTTTCATCGCTTTGATCGATGGAACTCTTTCTAAACCTAATTGAGAACTCTCGAATTCTTCATGGGCAATCAGAACTCTGCTTATTTTTTCCAAATTTTATTTTTGAAAAAGTGGGACCAACTTCACAAATGTCTAAATTATCTACTAAAAGATTTTTTTTGTATTCCTAAGATATATTTCCAAATATCCGAAAATAAAACTTAAAATTGTGATACTTTCATTTTGACGAAATATGATGATTAATCATATCTAATTTCTTCTTTCTTTTAGGTTTATCCTCGGCCGTTTTGGAGGCGCCAAACTTTGATATTAGTCCTTTGACTAATCAATCCATAACGTTACGACAGCATGAATCCGTGAGAAGATTCGCATGTCCTGTGGGATTCTTTCGATTGAAACGATTCTGTTATTACCTCAGCGCCGGTACGGCACCATGGAGAGAGGCATACTTTCACTGCAAGGACAGAAATGCCACTTTGGCAATATTGGACAGAAATGGAAAGGACAAGATGCTAAGGAAATACCTAATGGGGGATCAATTTAGTGAGTACAAGCTATTCTTTTCTTCGTTTAATTGTTACATCATTCAATTTTTATCTAAATCTACAAATCAACAGCGAAATTGGAGCGATGGATCGGAGGAATTTTCAACTGGCAACAAATGGCTTGGGAATGGGGTGTAACAGGAGAAAAGATGGTTTTCCAGAGTTTCGGGAAAATGGAACCTGGGAGATCCAAAAAGTATGCATGGCATTGTATCGTAATGGATCCTGTTTTAAAATATAAGTGGAGTGCAAGGAGTTGTATGGAACGGAAGCATTATATATGCGAAGTACCCGCCGGCCGTTTAGGTGAGAAATGTATTCGAAATATTCAGCAGAAAAAGCTTTCATAATTTTACTGATATAAATGTAACGAAATTTGTCCACATTTTTGCTTTTTCAGCCAGAAGACGCAAGAAGTCGCAAGACCCTTTCGCGCCGCAAAACCAAAGATTAAAGCCTAGAAAAAAGGGCAAAAAGTACTTAGACGAACAGAGGAAATCAGGTGAAAGAAAGAAGAATCGATCAAATTCAAGAAGAAATTGGTTGGATCAAAGAGAGAATCAACAATGGGCCCACGGTGTCAAATTAGGATCGCGACCACCTTCTAAGTATTAACATCTTCATATTAAACTATGTTTAATATAAAATATCGCTTTAAAAGTTTAAGAAAACATATAAAAAGTTTTAAGAATACATATGTATATATATTCTTAGCAATTTAAATTTTCTATAATTTAAATGATAATTTTCATACAATAATTTTTGACAGCACGAAAATGATACCTAAAGAGCGCACACGACATCATTCAAATAGAACTCGTGTGCAATCAACTGTGCCAAGAGTTGCCCAAGTACTCCCACGAGGACGAGAATATGGTGCATTTTTAGCCAACGGATACCATCAATCCCAGAATTTAGCAGATATGGACAACGTTCTTTCACAGTTTCATAATAAAATAAACGACTTCGCGCGGGAGGAGATTTTGTTGAAGCCGTGAAAGAAAAATTGAATCATTAAATCATAATTATATTTATAATTGCAGCTTTGCTACTGTTCTGTTACATAATATACGCATCTAAAAGAAAAGCTATTTGAAAGATAAACTTTCACTACAACGACGCTGTTGAACTGCCAATGTTATTTTACTATAATTTATATTATTTGTGGCTGTTATTGTAAAAATTAATTTTTCAAATCGTAAAAAATTAGTATAATTAAAATTAATCTCGAAATATAAAATCTTCCTTCAGATTCCTCTGTCCGAATATTGAAGTTTCTAAATAGAAATTCTATCGATGTACTAATTAATGATCAGAATATTGTAACCATCGCATTCGATACTATTACTGTCATCTAAATATTCTCAGTGTACTTATCTATATTGTAACATCATTACTAAAAATCAATCATCGTCTCTCTATATCTTCTTCTAGTTCAGTGATTACTTTGCTAAGCAATATCTTGCACAATTAATGAATTGTAACGCCTGAATGAATCATGTACCGATTAAAAATCTTACGTTGTCGATGCTTGTTTCGCGAGGTAAACGCGAATTGAATAAGTAATTATAACTCTATCATTTAGTAATTAATTATAGTAATTAAATTATATTATAGTGCGATATTCATTTACGCTAATAGTGCATAATTTTTATAAATGAATTGCAGTCAGATAGTTGGTTAAAAAGCAAAACAAAACTCTTTATAAAATATCTTTATTTTTTGATTCACTCTTGTGTTCGTTACTTTTTCATTGCCTTGTCTGTAAATATATCAACATAAGTATCGATATACTCTCGATATACTCGCTGTATTTAACGATGTATAATAAAATACTGATATACCCATTTTTATGATGCAACATTATCAACAATATTAAAAGCACAAATTAAGGACAAATTCTATTAACATATTATGTTGTATAAATTATATAAATAACATATTATGTTATATAATTATATAAATTAAAGCATAAAACATACATTCTTACCTTGATGTAGGTGCAAAGAGCATCTCCTTTTGGTTCTCCATTGCCATCTTTATATAGTTTGATCTTGTCTTTTCCCTTTTCGTCTCTTGCTATGAGGCCACACTTGGTGAAGAGTTGCGTGAGTTCTTCTATGGTAATATCCAAAGGTAGGCCAGATACATAGATAGCAGTGTTATGAGCTTCGTCAACTTCAAACCAGGTCGGCGGTTCCTGAGCTTTCCGTTTGGCTTCTACTCTCCTCTGCTCCTTTTCTTCCTTGATTTTCTGAGTAGGCGGAGGCTGTTTTGGTTCTGGTGGTTTTGATTGTGGTGTACTCGTATCCGTAAAACCATAGTTCATTTGATACTTGGCCATGAAATCCTCATCAACTTTTGGAAACCAGGCATTTTTTTCTTTATCCCAGAAGTACACACTGCCATCATTTGGATCTGTATAAGTGTGCGTGTCGTTTTCAAAACCAAAAACTTCAGCTGCACCAGCTTCAGGACCAGATTCTTCCTTCTTTTCCATTTGAAGACTTTTCTTACCGTCAGAACTCACTTTCTTATCTTCTTTCACAATCCATTTATTATTTTCTTGATCAAACTTATAAGTAATATTCGTCGCCTTATCAGTGTAAATGTACGTTTGACCATCAAATTCATAATTCTTCATAGGATCATCCTGTTTCTCTGATTCCATGTTTGCTGGGACTGACGATGTATCAGCCATCTTCAATGATTCATTAGCGTAGCTTCCAAACGACAAACCTTGAATACAGAAAGGTAGAAACTTATTGACAATATTATAATGCAATAAGCATAACATAAACACAAAGAAAAAATACAAGATACATTTACAGATTACACGAATATAAATTTGTTTAGATAATATCTCACATTTTCGTTCGCATTGTAATATAGCTTATCAATAATTTAAATATCTTATATCCAACAAATTAATCGTAGACATGCAATTTAAAATAAGAGCAGCGTGTATAACATTAGAGAAATAAGGTTAGAAACATGATAGGAACTGACAATGGAATAATTCTTTCGTACCTATCAATATTTTTCGCACCAGCAAATTCCACGGCGATTGTTGCACTAATTAATAAGTAATTTGCGAGTTTATGATAATCAACATTAAAAATAATTCAATCTTATCGAGCAATTGATAGAAAGCCAGCCTATGTAACCGACGCGCGATATACATCGGACGCGACTGCGGCAGGTGTCACGTGATGCCAGCGCTACCTATACGTCAAACGCAACAATTATAATAATAAAAATTTAATGAGATGTCAGAATTATAATTGATGATCGTTTCTATAAATTGCAGATTAAAGACGGCCACTCTTACAAAAAGTTCACATGCCTGTTAAAATTTAAATAATTACTAAAATTAATTAGTGTTATAATTGTTAATATAGTACTAATTTCATGATTTAATTTTGTAAATTTGTATATACATATATATAATATATACGTTTAAAACTTAACAATAATTAATTTTTATTTAAAACTGTAATTTTAATGTTATCATCCGAGTTTGATTATCAATGGAGATATTAATTGTAAAAAAATTTGTAATTTTTCGGCAATATATAAGACATTATAGCATTAAAAATATGCGTACTTATTTATGCATTTATATAAATAATGTATTTAATAATATATTATCCAAATATAATATTGTTAAAGATCACAAATTTGTATCAATTATCGGTAATATCGTTGTTCTTCAATTATCCACAGATCCCATTGATATATGCTTTTTAACAAGTAACAATGTCTTCCAAGCGACACAATGCAATACAGTGTCATCTTTGTTTAACATTGACAAACAACAAGGATGTAATGACTTTACTGTGTTACACTGTCATCCATCCACTCGATTATAAATCTCTTTGTCAAAAATATCAAACAATTTAATTTTTTATATTACATTTACAAATTTTCATTATTCTTATTAAAATATCTGTATTTCTCCCAGCAAACATCAAATTACATGTAATGTATCTGTTATAATTGTAATTTTCACACTCAAGCAACAATATAACTGTAGTATAACATACATTATTACATATAGTTATATATTATTATAGTTATATTGTTGAGTGGAAACTTACATTCAAATAATAAACATTATTTGTCACTATTTTATTATTATTTTTCATCAAAATGATGTCTATAATATCATTAAAAAATAACGATTAAAAATAACATTAAAATAACGATTAAAAAACAACAGCTGTGTCACCTGGGAACTAACAGATACATTACATGTAACTTGGTTTGCTGAATTATTTATTTGTTTTTATACGAGTTATGTCATTTTAATTCCTTATAATTAATTAATACCTCCATTTAATTAACATAAGTTAAATGGGCCCTATGTTTCTTTATAAAAATATACTTACTCATTCTTCTTCATACAAGTTACATTTTTTTTTCTTCAAATTAATTAGTGTCTTTTAATCAACGAATAATTCTTATACAGATTCAATATTAATAACTGTGTTGCAGATTTTTACGTCAGTTCTGGAAAATTAAAACTGCGTGAACAGAATCAGTCATTTTCGACACTGTCGAAGATTGCTCCCGTTCTTTAGCGTTAAAAAAAAGTCAGTAGCGCATGTTGCCATACTTGCCATTAGAAATTGATTTCCAGTTGCTAGGATACGTGGCCGGCTTGAACGCGGCCGCGCCGGTGAGCATGCCTACTTACCTGGCGGTCAGTTGGCTGCAAGTTGCGCGGCGCAAAGTGCAAACCATGGGCCTGCCGGACATAGAGACTATACCCGGTAAATAATTTTTTTAAAACCAAGAAAGAGCACGCACATGAAAGAGAGAGAAAAAAAAGAAAAAGTACAGGAATTTTTTTTAACGCGCACAAATTCAACGCACTTACAAACTCGTGGAGTATTCTGGATCATCGTAACACCGGCCGTGTAATCGATCCCTTGAACAATAGCCACAATTTCCCCGGCATTATTAAAACCCCCAACGCGTACCCTCTTGTTTCGCGTGCCGTGTCGGTGTGAAGAAACGAAAATCGATACGTCTCATTGTTATCGAACGATTGCGAGTGTGTAGTCGCGGGATTCACAGTTAATTCATTCGATGATAAATGATATAATTGAGAATGTTGGAATTATTATATTACCGGCGCGGGGTCATGAAAGTTGCAAATGTACGTGATTTAAGTTGCCAAGTTTTATAAGCACTGTACAGCTTATAGAACAAGATGTCTGCAATCGAGTTCTTCCTTGCGAATTATAGTCAACGGCATACGATTCATTCGTTAAATAAGCTTGCAAAATCGTTTTATTTAATCGGCTCTTTAATCAGCGTGGCGTTGAATGTCCTCAATAATGAACAGTAGCTGGTTGCTTAGGAGCGTGCCGCTACCAGCACAATCCGGTCGTTAATCGGCTAATGCCACCGTTGCGGTTCATGCGAGTCATATACGCGCATTCATATCATTAAGGTTACTGGTCGGCGTTATCGAGGGCTATTATATTGCAATAGATAAACGAGTTGGGACAAAAAATTCCTACTCGCCGGAATATCACTTAAATTCTCTGATAAAGGAGAATGTTAAAAAAACCGATTTTTGCCCACAAAAGTGTAAACGTTTTTAATAAATTTTGACCTCCCGAATACGATAATGTTAATGAAAAGTTTGGGATCGATAGGGAACATCTTGAAAATTGAGGTTGGACATGATATATTTAAAAAATTTTAATATTCTTCTTTACTTTTCAAGGTGTTTCCTAAATGTCACGAACTTTTTAATAATTTTATAATATTTAGGAAGTAAAACTCTACAAAAACAGCATTTTTTTTACTTATTAGGTGTTGGAATTAATTCGTAGCGTTTTACAAGTGATGGGAAGTACTTTCATTAATGTATTTTTTAATGCTCATGTGAAATAAATAACATTCTTTCATTAAAAAACGCTACGAATTAATTCCAACACCTAATATATTCTTTTGGGCAAAAGTCGATCCTTTTTTAATATTTTCTAAAAAGAGCAGATTTTTGCTAAAAAAAATGTAATTAAAAGAAATAGTGTTTTTTTGTAGATTTTAATCTTCTAAATATGATAAAATTATTAAAAAGTTCGTGGCATATGGGGAACACCTTGAAAAGTAAATAAGAATAATGAAATTTCTTTAAAAGAGATTGTAAGGGCATAAAAATATGTATATATTTACGCTTTAAACAAATTACATACATGTGAAAGTTGTGTTCATAACATTTTATTTTTATTGAGCAACACATTTTTATACATTATTAATTTTATTATTATAAACAAAAATTTTAATTTTTTTGTATAATAAATATTTTAAGTACTAAAAATGACTTATGCAAGTTTCTTAAAACTTTTTTAATTTGCTGTGTATTCACATATACGGTCTTAATAAGTTGTTTATTATTTTTTAATTCATTTCATGTACATACACTTTAATAAGTAATTCATATTAAATCAATTATTTTTTAAATACACTAATATGAATTACTTATTAATGAATATTTTTCCAATATAGTATACGTTATTATGTGCATCAAATGACATCAATAGAATTAAATAATTGTAATAGATATCTTCAAATTTTATGCACAATTCAATACACAGGATCTGAAGAGATTAAATTCAATGTATAGTAAACAGTACGAGAATTAAATCGCGATAAAGAAGAGAGAATTGCTATTTCTTTCTCAAATTATTCTTTAACAACAATAATAATATGTCAACATAATGAATATTAATCCTTAATCATTTCTTAATGCATTTTCATTGCTATAACTTTCAATGCTTATATATTTTTTTAATTAATAAAACTATACTTGTTTAGTATTGTTATGTGTTCTTTAGTATCTGGTGTATTGCAGATTGGAAAAAATTTTTTACAAAATATATTTTTATGAAAATTATAAGCAACTAAATTAAGTTGATTTTGCCATACATTTGCAGTGTGTTGTTTTCGTTTTAAGACGCGTTTAAAACAACTGTTAATTCTATAATGTCAAATTTTACTTAAATGACTGTGAGTCGCCATTACTCAATCATATCGTTATTTTATATTGTACTAACAATGGTTCTTCTATTTGACACTATATAATGTGAATTTAACACTATATAATATCAAATTGACACGATATATAGTTAAATTTAATTATCATTTTAATCAAAACTAACGATATATTTAATAGAAGCAATACGACTCACATTAGATTAAAGTTAACACTATAAATTTAACAATGAAGTTAAAAAGAAACGTTAGGAATAGCACGGTAAATGGTGTACATTTGCAACAATAAAAAAATTTTTAATGATTTTTTTATCATTAAATCTTTCTTTAATTATTATGTATATGTGTGATGTCTAATTTATTGAATCATTAAAAAGTTTTTTATTATTAGAACCGAGCACCGTTTTATCACTCTGACTTCCAACATTCCTTTTAAAATAATTTTCATTGATATATTGTATAATCAGAAGTCTTTATTATATTTTCTGTTATCTAATCTTTAATGTTTTTATAAATTATTTTTTATAAACATAATGTCCACAGCTATTCTCGTTCTCTTATAAAAAGAATTTTATCTTATATAAATTTATCTTTAAAAAGAATTTTATTTTTTAAATTTATCTTTAAAAAATTTTACCTTTAAAATTATATGCATTTTTTAATATAATATATTTCTCCAATGTACACATATATAATCTCCATGGTGCTTTCGATATAATCTAATCTGCTTGCATTTTGAATATTTTGCATATGAATGAATTGCTATCCGCGTAGAATCGCTATCGACTATTAGATTATGTACATACATTGCTTTGCCGAGTAATTTGGCGGCTATTAACCGACCTCTAGGTCAATAGCCTTAGAAAATATATGAACTTCTCGAGGATTATCACTCTTTCTATAAAGTGGAATACATTTGCTTTTATCTTTTCAAAATGTTATAATTCTTCTTACACATTGTAAAGTTATAACATTTGTAAAAGAAATAATAACTTAAAAAACATACAAATTAAAGCTTTAAAGATGATATGAATACTAATCTCAATATTGATTATATGTATTGGCTTCCAATATTTATCTCATCTTGTAAAATAATTTTATGTTTTATTAACAATGCGTTTGAATTAAATTTTGCTAATATTGATTTTATATTTTTTTATATAGATACAACTCTACCATAGAGTATCTCAAGTAAGAGCTATTACGGACAGAGCGTAAATGAGTCAAAATCAGAAATGAGTTTGCAATAATCTGCTACACAACCAGGCATTGTAACTTGCAAACAAATTCATGTCTTCATTTCATTAAAATAACATATAATTTCAATATGATCCTTCACCGCTCAATTATTCTTTTCATTTGTATTTTATTTTAAAAAGCAATGATTTTAAAACGTTTGTACAACATAATTATTTAACCGGTTCTTAATAAATGATTTAAAAATAACTTTGAACAGTTTTAAAACGAAAATAACCATTCCTAAACATTTTATAAATGTTGATGTTCTACTTGAGAAGAAACATAGATATAAAAACACAAATATAAGGCATGTATCAATTAAAAAGAGATTTAACCAATGCATTGTCACTGAATTACTGAATTGTACTACTAAGGATAATATTTAAAAAACTAGAATATTTAAAGAATTTAAGAAGAATACCTGGAATTCGAAATATCAGGGTTAATAATATTTTTCGTAATAAATTATTTATAGGTATTAAATTGCTATTAGCAAAATTGATGACCAATTTAATTTGTAAAATTGTTATTTTAATTTATGATTACGTTGTATATCCGATAGTATAAATCGGTGCAATTTAAAGAACTAAAAAGATATAAAATAGGGATGGGAAGTAAATAACGTTATTAATTTTTATTGTTACTTTTTATAATAACGATTTGGTCATGACGTTATAATTTTTATGACAGTACCGATAACTATATAACTTAAAGTTTACATTTAAATAAAAGTTATTTTTAAAAACCAACTCTCGTTGTTTATTGAAAAGAGTAACTCATTACTTATAACAAATTAAAGTAATTGATTACAATTACTTTAAATAATAAGTAGACACGTTAGAAATAATGAATACTTTTTTCAATAAATAGTACTTAATAACAAGTTACTTTTCCAAAATGACTTTCCCTTTTTCTGAACTTTAGTTATCATTACCATCATAAAAAATTGCAATGTCAATGCCAAATCGTTATTATAGGAAGTTATGGTATAAAAATAACAATTTTTATTCCTGTAAAATATACATATGAAATATTATTAGGCGCTAAAATCACGATTGTTTATACATTTTCCTTAATTATTTGATTATTATTCATACAATATATAATAGTTTAGATGATCTTATTATTGTCTATGAATTATAAGCTAAAACTTGGAAAATTGGGAGCTAATAATTTACAAAGTTAAAAATATAAAAATTTAGAAATTTAAAGTTTTAAGGAAATTTATTAAAGATTGAAAGAAATACTTTTTAATCTAAAAATTCAAGTATTATAATTATACCTTTCACTACTTAATTTCACGACTTATTTAAAAAAGTCTTTAATAGAATGATTCTTGATAAGATAGTTCATGTTACTGTCCAAATGAAGGACAGATACAATAATGAATTATGCAAAAAGCCGCTGTTTGAACTTTTGATAAGCAAAACGTAAGCGTAGATCTCAAAGGATTTATCGCCGGTTTTGCGTTATTGACCTTTGCAAAGGGAGGCTGAAATACCACTCGTTAATCTCGTGTTAGAACGGCATTTAGTGTCTTAACGTCCTTTTTACTTTATGTTAGCTTTTAAACCTAATTTATGCCAAGGTTATGCAGTGATAAAACTTGCACTCAACTATATTTCGTACCTAATATATTCACAATATTTCCACTCACATAATGTTCAGAAATAAAAAAACTTATTAGGTGTTGGAATTAATTCGTAGCGTTTTTAAATGAAAGAATGTTATTTATTTCACATGAGCATTAAAAAATACATTAATGAAAGTACTTCCCATCACTTGTAAAACGCTACGAATTAATTCCAACACCTAATATAAAAAGTTTCGGCAATTAATTCTTTAAAAAATTATTTCCGTATTCATTAATATATTATCATAGATATATTAATATTAACATAAATAAATATTATAACAATCGTATTCAATTTTTTTCTAAAAATAATGCTAAACCCTTGATTTAAAAATAACTGAAGATTACGTTTTTTATATGCATATACATAATTATATTACACGTGATAAATCTAGAAAGATATAACTTCTTTAAGATTAGATTCTCGAAGATTAGATTGTTGATTTAAAACTATAGTTGTTTTTGCATGCAAATACATGCAATATAAATATATTTATGATACATTTATAATTTCGCAAAAGACTAATGTGCAATGATTACGATCATGCGTGTTGCAAATACGTCAGGATAAATTTTCAAAGACAATAATAATGACGATAATGATGATAATATTATAATAATAATAGAGAAAAGGCCCTTATTATAAGATATCGAGTTCATTTTGAATAAATGCTAGAAGTCTATGGGCAGAATTTAAAAAATAATAAGTCATTTTGAAGGGAATGTAATAAGCTTTAAGATAACGTTATACAAAATTTAATTCAAATTCCATTTGTTCTGAAAATTAAAGAAATGTAAAAAGTGAACAAATTGCAAAGTCAAAAATTGTGCTCCTAATATGAGATGCCCCAAGAAATCAATAGTAAAACACAAATTATAATGAGCATTGCAATTAAAAACTTTATTTCATGTTTCTAAAAAATGCAAACAAACACAGTCAGCGTACGTGAAAAATGAGCATGCGATAGATTATACCCAGAACTCGTATTTAGTATTTATAGTTGGAATTAAGCATCACAGAAATAGGCACTCGACGTTCATTCCGGTTGTTCTTTTTATTATTGTACAATAACATTTACTCTTTAGCAACGATTTCCACTATAATATAGGAGCATGAGTATTAGAAATACCCTGGGTATCTCATATTATATATACGATTTCCACGCCTTGTGGTATTAGGATCATCAAATCTAACTTCTGTAATTAAACAATTCAACATCCCGTATTTTTCTATTAGTACGACCTTCAACCTCTATCATTACATGAAAAATTTATTGCCAAATATTTATTTTTATTAAATAATGAACAAGGCTTAAAGCCTCATCTCAATGAAACTTGAAGACATCCAAATTCTAAAATCTTTTTTTACAATTACTACATATAATACATACAAGCATGATCTAATAATAAATTTTTTATTAAATAGTTTTCAATCTAAGAGTAATAAATTCATGATAGAACCAATAGGTAGCATTAACTAGTTTAACAGAAATGCCGGTACTTTATATTAGGTGCCTATCTCATAATAGGGGACTTTCCTCTAATAATAAAGATATGATTTTAAGCAGAGATTTATATTAAAAACTTTAACTATAAATTTTTTTGAAGTTCTAAAAAGGAAGCTTATTATTTTAAAACAAAAATTGAAATACAAGATTGATCGAGTATCAATCGAAAAATTCACGTGATTTAAAGCAGAAACTTGATGTTGCTTTCAATATTTAACGATATATCGACTTTTGTACATTGTAGAGACTGGGGCAGTGTTCACGATCGGCCGTAGCAGATTCGCGGATAACATTGCGTCGCATTTCTTCATACGTAAGGATCCAGTTGTTATCATTGAATGTGGGGATGAACACTCCGCTGTTGTTTGTCGTAAGTATTAAAACTATTTCTTTACAGAAGAATTTATAATACATTAGCTCCTAAAAAATCAATGGTCCAAGTTTAATCTTATAATCCAATATAATCCATCACCGATTTCAGTGAATCATTGATATTCAAATTAAGACTGAAATTATAATTTACATTAATTAAATTCAGATTAGATCCAATACTATATGGATATACAATACCATCCTCTCAGATTGGATCCTCCAAATTGAATAATTTAGATATCATACTTGTTCCAAATAATATTTAAATTTAATTTGAAATGAATCTAACTTAAATTATTGGAAAGAAATAACTCTATAAGGATAAAATTGACAATACAGGTTGGTTACTTTCCATTGACTATCGTTAATCAATATTGCGAAGTGTAGTATTGACAGTAAACCATGTATTCATAATAAGCAATGTTTGCAAACAAAATAGATACTTATTAATAAATAAAGATAAGAATGCTTTTGTTATAATTATCTGTTTTCTTTTTTTCTTGAATTTAGTTGCAAACTATTATCTATTTGTATATTTATATTATATTGCTCAGTTTTCTATTAATAACACGTTAAAATCGCGAATTTTAATTAATGTATTATAAAATTTATAGACTTTGTAATGCAAGACTGTTCAATTCTATGTGGTTTACAGCTTCTGTAGCATGTGTTTGTGTGTGTGTGTGTGTGTGTATAGAGTGCAGTTATGCTTACATAGAAATATGCACTGTCCAGTTAATCGATATTGAACACATAGTGGTTGATGTAGCAGATATTGTTAGTGTTATTAGCTCTACGTGTCTCGATGAAACGCGTACTATGTTATTACTTCACATATAAAAAAAAATCATTGCATCACTATTGCATCAGTGAAAATAAAGAAGAGGCTGTAAATAATAATGAAAGATGATGTAGCATTGTTTAAATCTCGCACTTATACACTAAACATTAATATTTTATTTATTGTATTTGCAATGCAAATTTTACTTCGTTTTCTATATTGTTACTCAAATAACAAAATCATATGCATTTCTCTGTATAATTTCTCTATAAATATTCTTTTGAATCTTTAGATATTTACTTGTACACGTTGTCTACTTGCTACGCTATCTATTTAGTATCGCAATGTAAATTATGTAAAACTATGTGTTTTTTGCTCGTAGATTTATATCTCTAGATACTTTAATTCTCAGGTTTCTTGAACATTTTGTTACGTAAATGCAGATACCATCTTAATGTTAGGAATGGTTTCTGTAGACGTTATAATCTAGGTAAATATATTCTTCAATTTTAATGCTTAGACCTGCTTTGTTTCCTTTCTTATTTTAGAAACTGGCAGACTCTTTATCTTTGGCAGTAACGATTGGGGTCAACTGGGTCTGGGTCATAGAAATCATATCAGCAAACCATCGTGTGTAAAAAGTTTGTAGCCATCCTATCGTAACAGCAAAAAATTTATATTAACAAAATGACTGCATTTAACATATTAAATATAATTACGTTCTAGATTTAATGTTGACTACGTTTTACGTTTAAGGGGATATTCTAATTTGTAAGGCTAAAAATTACATGATTATTCAGGAATTTTTTTTTTTAAATTTATTGATTTTCATTTATATTTGTTTCGTTTTTTTTTTATATAATATAATGGAATAACCGTAAATTAAATTCCGTAGTTTCAGTAATAAAAGAACATATACTAAATAGACACGCAAAAATTCAAGTCGACGCTTAATTTCCGAGATATTATATTAATGCAGTTAAAAAATGCCGTTTTAAGAAAAATGCATTTAAAATTTCAACTACGATTTACAATAAAAAAAAAAAGTATAAGTAATTAATTGTATCTACAGCTATCTTAGCCTAATCAGCTCAATCAGCTATTGGTTTTGGTAATATATTTTCTAGACTAATCAACTTTCCGAAAATGCAATAAAAATAAATAAATTTTTTTGACCTGACAAACTAAATTAATATTTTTTTTATATCATTAAATTTAATTTGTATGAATATTAGTCTCTTTCACTTTATCTGTAGAATGTCAGAAATTTACAGTTACTAAATGTCACGCGAGGTTAATTCTTTTTCAAATTCTTCCATTTAATAAAGCTACTTATGATTTTAATGAAAATCCAACATGTTTTAGTTCTGAAACCGGAAAGAGTCACACACGTGGCATGTGGGAGAGCGCATACTTTAATATGTACAGGTGAGAAACTAATCATGAATAAGAGTGTATCGTTATATACGGAGTGTTCCAAACGTACTTTCTCTGGATAATACATCTAAATCTAGCAAAAATCTAAATCTACGAAATTTTCTCAATATAGCATATGTCATAAGGATCTAAGTCATGAGAAATAAAAAATTAATTTTTGACTAAATAATTAGTTCTATATTTGTCAAAGCAATAGACATTATTCTAAATATATGATGTCTAGAAACACTCTTTATATATGTACATACAACTGCCATTAATGGATGCGAGATATTAAGTGAACATACCGTTTCTATATGTGGCTTTGCGTGTCATGAACTTCAGCGAATATTTGCCAAGTCATTCAACTTCAAACTTGTTCTTTGAAGGGATCAACTGGATAAGAATTCTCTTAAATGGCACGCCACTTCGCTAACTTTCTAAGTAGGAATTCGAGATATTAATTTCGATCAAATGATTAGATCGCTTCAGGCAAATAGCTTACAAAAATATTCTTGCAGCTAATTTTATCAGAGGATTTTCTAATTTTCTTAAACTTTTTCTAATTAGCTTAATTAAATATTCATGAACGAAAGCTAAATTAATTTTTTTATTTTATTGTCTTTGTACGAATGTTTTGATTTGATAAATATGTAAACTTTTTAATTTCTTAGTTAATAAACAACTCGAACAATTATGTTGAAATGATTTTTAGGTGCTCAAAAAATCTTTGCGTGCGGCAGCAACCAAGAAGGTCAACTAGGTCGGGAAAATTCCGTGATAGGTGATAGTTCCAGTTCTCCAATCTTGATCTACGATTGTGGGCTCGCTGGACCACGGATCATCCAACTTGCAGCGGGATCACATCATTCGATGGCTCTAACAAGCGATGGAGGAGTTGTGGCCTGGGGAAGCAATCTGGAAGGACAGTTAGGATTACCAGAAATTTCAGGTTTGGTTTACAAGCCTATGAAAGTCCCCATTCCTGAACCGGTAAAAGAAATCAGCGCGGGATATTATCATTCAGTTTTCTTAACTGGTAATTATTTGATAATAACACTTATTTTTACGTGATATAATAAATTACATAATAACTTGAAATATACGTGCAAATAAACAAAAATATATGAATGTTTTTCTTCTACAAATTATTTTTTTCATATTCATTTAATGCAAAAGAAAGAAAAGAAACCTATTTAAGATATTTTTTGATCCAAGAAAATAAAATTGAATTCCAAGAATCTGTCATTCTGGAACATCACAGCATACTTTCCACAAGATAAAATCGCTTCCGCTGCGGCACGCTTATCGCTGCTCGCATGAACACGAGAGATTGTAAAATATATTAGCATGTATATATGTAATTTGGCAATATGGCTTGTTTCCAGAAAGTGGCCTCATTTATATTTGCGGCGAGTCGGAAAGTGGTAAACTCGGACTAAATATCAACTTTTCTACTCAAGTTGCACCGAAACAGATGCAATTACCGGCACCGGCACTTCATGTCGCATGTGGTGGTCATCACACATTTATACTAGCAGGTTGGGATCAAGATTTTGATAGCAATATATATTAAATGCGGTTTTAAATTTGCTTCGCAAATCTGTGAAAAATTCTGATCAATCTAAAAATTCTGATTTGATATTTTTTTATTTTTTGTATCCAGAATATTACAATCTTTTCTCCCACAAATTGATGTAAACGTTCGATATTTAACAAAAAAATAAATTTAAAAAATTTTATTAAAGAATGATATTTGTTTTTATAACAATTTCGATATTTTGTTAACTTTCCTTTGAATTTTATTACTGTCTTTTCCAAAAGAAGTTCAATAAATTCAGAGTATTAAGTATAATTATAGCTGTATATATATTATAGCTGTATAATAACAGAGATTTTTTTATAATAACAAGATTTAACTAAAAAATTAACTATATATATTTTTAGAAAATGGCAATATTTACTGTTCCGGTAGTAACGCCAGTGGACAACTTGGTATGGGTATAAATGTTAACGAGACACCTACACCAAAACTTCTTCCACGCGGAGCTCTTCAAGATGAAAAAATCATCAAGATTGTTTGCGGTGAAAGTCATAGTGCTATACTTACTGGTAATTAAAATTCTGTTTTAATCATCATGTTCTGAAGTCTGTAAACCTTTCATTAATCGCATTATAATTATTAATAACAGAGTCCGGCAAACTCTTCACTTGTGGCGATGGCCGACATGGCAAGTTGGGTCTAGAAGAAAACGAAAATAATGTTCACGAAGTAACATTTGCTGTCAAATATCAAGAGCTTTTTGTTTCAAATGTATTTGTTTCTTCTTTTTAAATAAATATGTATCACATTTTCATCGCGTTCTAATTGTTTTGTTCATTTTGTGTAAGGTTGCTTGTGGAGGATGTCATACAATATTAGTTGGCCGAAGACATGAGATAGATTATCAATCGCGACGGCAGTCGGACTCCATGGTAAATGCAATTATATTGCATTTATATTGCATTATAATGCAAGATTTGTATGACGAATGAATTATTAATTATGTTTTTATTTTTAATTAATAAAGTTGCTTATGAGTTCTCAATTTTAGGAACAGAAAAAAAGTTCTCTGCCTCCTTTAAAACTTCCTATAAATATGCAGAATGAACATCGAATGGACAATATGGAAAAATTGACAGACGAAAAGGATGATTCACATCATTCTGATAAAATTAGTGAAGCATCCAATAATAATGACATTCGAACAAATTCTTCGCCAAAGGAAGATTCGCCAAAAGAAAATACAGATATTGTTAATAACAAAGAAATTTCACCTTCAGCAGAAGACGAAAAAATTACAAATCCATCTTTGGAAGTTATTCCATCAGAAAGCTCTCAAGAAAAAGATCAAATCGACGATGAGGATCATAATAATGAAAATATTGAAAGCAAAGAAAATGATGAAAGTAAAGATATTAATGAAAATAATGAAAATCAAGAAAATAATAAAAATATGGAAACATCAGCGATAGTAGTACCAGATGTTGAGGAGTGTACAGAAACAGAAGTCTCGAGGATAGAAGAAGAAAAGGAACAGAAAATGACGACGAATCCTATACCACCACCAAAACCACCGAGACTAAAATCTGCAAGTATCGAAGATGCAAGCGAAAAAGAATCTTCAAAGGAGAACGAAGAAGATGAAAAAGAAAAAGATGATGAAGAGATGAAGATGAGTAACAAAGAAAATTCAAGTGCAAAAATAGCTAGAAAATCATTATCAACAATTTCGCAAAAAACTGTGGAAGCTATCGAGAATTCGATAGAAAAAGTCGAGGAAGATGAAAATACTGAAGAACCAGAGAAAGCAGAGATGGACACACAGGACGATACTGATGTTATACAATCTCCAGCGCCGCGAACAGGTAAAACAGGCATGTTTCTTCTTTTCAAGAATTAAATAAAACTACACGTCTTGGTAATCAATTAAAACCGCCCATCGAATGTAGAAAAGTTTCTGAATCCTCTCTGAGATATTATAATATTTCTTGCAATAAATACTTTATTGCGATTTAAAATGCGATTTAAATTAGTATAAATAATGCAGGCCTGTAAAATTGGAGGTGTTAAAAGTTAATTGGGATTTAATAATGTTTTTAATGTTTTTAATTTTTTGCACCGAATCCGGGGTTTTGCAGAATTGCTCTATCACGTCAAGATTTAGAGATATCTTAATCTGAAACTGTCAAAAAAGCCATTTTTAATCATATTTAAAATTTAATTTAATTTAATTTAAAATTAAATTAAAAAAGAAAAACAGTTCATAAATCTTAGTCACCTTCGAATTGATATATCTCTGAAAGAAAAAATTGCTTTGAGATGGTTCAGGTTCAGCGCAAAAAATTACGTAAGAAAACACACACATTGTTAAATCTTAATCAACAAAACCATGCAGGCCTGTATAATATATTATAAATTAAAAATATATTATTAAATTGCTTGTTAATTTAATTTAATGATATCTAGTTTGCAAATTTTTTAGAACAAATTCTCATTCTAAAAAAAAATACTGTTATTATTAAAAAAGAATGAAAATATCACTCCTAAACAAAAGTAGCAAATTTTTACTTTTTTGGAATAATATTTCACTCTTTGGGGTAAGATTTCTTTCCTTTGCTTAGAGTGAATCTCTCTCTTCTAAAAAAGTGAAATCTCACTCCAAAAAAAGAAGTATTAATTATAATGAAATGAAAGTAATATATTTAAATTAAAAAAGTTCACTTTGCGAAAGAGAGTTTATATTTTTCAATCAGTTATTAATTTTAGAATATTTGAATTTGCAAATTGCATAATTGGTTATTGTCTTTTAGCTAAAATGGCGAGATTATTCAAAGGAAAATGGCAACAAGAAGAACAAAATGGGACGAAGAAATCAAGCAGCGCAGAAAAAAGCAATCCGAAAGCTAAGGTACAGCTGAAACGACATAAAAAATATTTCATAGAGGATATAATTTTATTATTTTATAATACAATTATATTATTAAATATTTTTCTTTGTATTTCAGTCGAAAACGTGCACAATTCTGTGATCGAGAAAACTTTGAAGAGACGTTACAATTCATTATATTTTTATAAAATATATACTTACATACGATATATGTTTATTACTGGGACCAAAACCATTGTGGAACCGGATATCTCCAACAATCAATATAAAAAAAATAAGTATCATCGATCGATGCATTTACATAGAATTAATTAACTTCTGTATTATGCATATTACGTCAATTCCTATCTTTCATTTACAGCGACGAGATTCTTAAATAAAAAAATTCTAACTAACAATAAGTTAATAAGATCTTTATTAGGCACTGTAAATATAAATTACAGGAATTGATTCATATAATCAGAAAGACGCGCCATAAATCGACATGCTATAGTATATAAAATAGATGACAGCAGAATATGAAAATTGTATAGTAATATCTGGATAAATATGTTTTATTAAAGTTCAATTACAAAATTCTATTCGAGCAATAAACTTATCTTACAGTGTTTTCATCTTCGGAATAGATTATTAAAAATGTGATACGTAGTCGCATTGCGTCCTCGATGTATCACACATTTGATTAATTGTCAAATCATAATTAACTTATAACGCATCGACGTCATTTAACATTAACCGTAATTATCTAAATTTTTTTTCAATATTTTTCTATAGCTAGAGCTGCGTTTCTTCGATCAATTAACCGAAATTATTAGCTTTACACAAATATAAATATAGCGCTAAAGTTGTCGGTGCAATTGATCTTACTTCTAATCGAAGTTGTTTCATCATACATTGCCGATGGTACACTTAACATACGATACTAATATTGCACTAGATTTTATGGCCGAGTAGGAGACACGTTGAGAAGAAGCATCGTCTTACGTGCTATCCTGTTACGATCGCTAGTGAAAGTTTCGTCCATTTGCATAATTGCAAATGAAACTTTTTCGCCCGTTGCTCTCTATTCACAAGTACATACTGCATATTATTTATAAATAAAGATGGAATCACAGACACAATAACATATTTTACATGATCTCTCTACTAAAAATTATCAGATAATTCCTAATTATTGTGCAAACATCCATCAAATCCCAAAATTTGTCTATTTTTCCATAATTAAAAATGGAAAATGCTACTGTATTACACTTCATTATAATTATGTAATATTATAATATAATGGTTGCGTGTTACTTTCACACATTTGGTGAAAGATCGTAGATATATATATTTGTATATACACACATATATATATATATATATGTATATATATATATGTGTGTATGTATTTTATATATATATATATATATAT
>NW_011627094.1:1023171-1036945 GCF_000204515.1 Acromyrmex echinatior | reverse complement strand
ATATATTAGTACATATATATATATATATATATACATATATATGTACTAACTAAAAGTTTCATACTTACTTTCAAGATGATGTAATCGACCCACGGTATGCTACTGAGCACTATACCGATCACAAGTGCAAGAAGACCTAAACAGATTGCTGCTATCCTGCCTGCAAAAAAGTGATAGTAGCGTTAACGGTGCAGGTGTCAAAACGCACGACGTTAAATATATGCATGCTCAATGCATGTTTGCGCAAACATTTTTTTTAATGTATGTCGACACTATAGGTACCCAGTATTTCTCATAGAACAAGCATTGACCTACATTGAAAATTAGTACCGAGTATATTGCCAACATTGTATGCGAATAAAAACTTATATGTATATTCTGAAATTTTTGATGATATCCAAAGAATATTATATTGTTAGAATTTCAAAAAATTATTAGAATACAAAATTATTTAAAACATTTAAATAAAAACCAATATGTAATTTTTATTTAAGACATTCTTATTTATTCTTTAGGCTATAAATATGACAAATTTTTTAACAAAAATTATCATTTTAACAAATTGTTTATTTAAGATAAAATATAAGATTAAAAAATTACTTTTGTAATTTTAGCAATCTAATTTTGTATTAATAAATGTATAAAAAAACTATATTAGAAACAGAACAAAATCGAAACGTTTAGTTTGTGTAGAATATATATGTATATGTGTGTGTATGTACATAAATTTACTTACTTTATGCGATAATTAAAAATAATATGGATTAAAACAAAAAGTATCTTGATGTTAAAATTTCTAATCTCAAAATGTTACCAAATAATGTTTCGTAATATATTTGCCAAGTTATACACGTTATACATATTATATATATACATATATGTATGTATATGTATACAAATATATACAATTTGTACATTTTATATATCAGTATATCTGTATATTAATTTGAGAAGTGGTATTATTGTTATATAATTAAGTTTTAATTATATTTACACTTTATTACAACATATCTATAGAAATATATATTTATAAAATATAAATCAAATAACAAATAATACAGGACTCTAAGGATACGTTCCGAATTACGCATGAAGCGCATAATGTATCGTTTTATCCTTCTTTATTATTTGAATAATAAGGACAAATGATGCATCATGCGCTTCATGCGTAACTCGGAACGCTTTAGTTTTTTAAAAGATAATACGAAGATGTATAAGACACATAAGAGTCAACGTAATTAAGTATAAATGTAAGAACTATAATATAATATATTAAATGTATAACAAAAATTCTATAAATAATACATTGTAAAACATTTTACATTACATTACATGTTCCGGCTCTTGGATTGAGCCATTTTCAGACAATACAAAATTCATAATCTTAAAATTCATTTTCATCGTCATAGAAAAATCGTGATGAAAGTTTTCCAATTTGTATAGCGATATTGATGAATGTCTCACGGAGACCATGAATTACTTGCAAGCGATTTACTGACCAATTGTTCGGAATTTCATGATATTCTAATTAAAAAAACATATTAATTAACCAATAAAAATAAAAAATAAAATTAAAATCTGAATAAAATAAAAATTTTTTAAATGTACTTTTAAATTCTGTAAAAACCAAGCAAAAACATCATCTTAATAAAACACTCATCAATGTGATCGCAATTATCATTTCTTAAGAAGAAATACTTCGTCAAATTTTTATCATAAAATCGTGTAAAATATAAGAGGTAGTATACCAATCACTATATTAAAACTTGAGAGATAATCTGTACAGATTAAATATTCCAGAATGAATTTTTTGAAAGATATGTTAATGATAAGGACTATTACTGACTATTACTGAGAAGCAATTAAAGCTAATTCTACAATGGGCTTTTTTGTTTCCTGTTTCTTGCTGTTTGTCTCTTGTCTTATTAGCCAAAAAGGCAAGAGACAAACAGAGACCGTTAAATGTAAAATATATTGAATCTAGAATAAACCGAATTGCCATCAGGAATTCTATCTTGAGTCACATTTTTTTTAGATGAAAATCCAATTGTCATTCATATAATCGATAATCATGTTTAATGGAATGTTAGTAAAGAAACTACATCCAATGAAATTAATTTGTAATTATTACCAATTCTCATCTCTTTTAGATCTTTAACAAACTGAAAACTATTTTTTATATAACTTTCAGCTTTAGGAATAGTTTCAAACATGATTGTGTAAAAATGAGGATTTAAAGACTATGAGGAATTTTGTTACAACCGTGCCAACCCCTGGAACGATTGTAACAGTAGAGGAAGATAATTGTATCGCATTTTGCTAAAGGTACATAACATAACTACATAAGTCATACTCTTTCTTGCAGCTACACAAATGGATAATTAGTCCTTTATAATCTCTTTAAATGTCTGTGTTTTATAAAAACACTTCTTTTGTATAATTTTTTTCTTAATCTATTTTGTATTATTTTATTAATGGCTTTCTATAAAGAAAAGTACAAATAACATGATATAAAATAATACTAAAATAAAATCAAGTAAGTTCGGAGACAATTGTAATGTTATAATTGACATCGATGTTATTATTGTCTTCTAATAGTATTTTATGATTTATAATAAATTTTTTTAATAAGACCTAGATAAAAATCAATTCAAATGTGCAAATCATCAATGCAAATAATCATTAAAATATATTAAGATTATACATTATATCATCATCATAAAAAAAAAATTTTTAGATTTTGTCTACGCAATAAAATTTACTTGATGCATGAAAAAAATAATTTCTACTCATTTCGCGAGAACCAGTACATAACGAACGATTCAATGTCGATTTGTCTACAGAATTTTACCGCATATACATATCTATTATAGTCAATATCTGGAGACACGGTAGTACTCGGCGCTAAGACATTTATATTAATTTTAGACTAAATTATTACGTATAACATGTAAGTAATCAATATATGAAACAAATTAATATCGACCGATCAATATTCGTATATTTCATTTATATTATAATGGATATAATATTAATATTGCGACATAATATTACAAAATACTCAAATTAACTTCTTTGTCGGATGTATTGTATCACCTATGCGATAACTCGAGCGGTTTGTTATATAAATTCTTATGAGATCCAGCATCATTGGGAATTCTTCAATGCGTATAAGTCGGTCAGCTTTCACTCCCGAATTAAATGTAGGACGCTAATGATGCAATTTGGAAATTGCCATCTAAAGCATCAACGCAATGCATCATACTGCAAGTGCAGTATCGTGGAAAATTCTAATATAATTATTTATAACAAAAAAGTGAGAAATACTTATACACTGTTCAGCTCTTTTTCAAATAATCTGTGCTGATAAATAATTAATTCTGTATTTACATCTTTTTCTTCCTTCTTCTGATTCCCTTTCTCTCTTTCCTTCTTTTTCTCTTTCTCTTTCTTACTGCGAATAAAAAAAATACTAAAATTTAACAAAAATTGAGATTTAAATATATCGCCGCTTATTTATTTTGTTGAATATGCGTCTCTAAACTTTATTGATCAAGAAATTTCAATTAGTGACATTCAACGATCTTCAACGACCTTAGATCACTCAATAACCAATATAATCATGTGTCGATTATAAATTATTTATTCTGAAGGACTCAAATATTTTAATGAATAAATAGCCTATCTGAAAGTTGTTTTTCGGGCTTCTTTCAATTTTTATCTATTCAAATCAAAACATTTTAAGCTGCTATTAAATAATTATCTACAGATTATTTATCAACATTTTGATATCAAAAATAACAAATAATGTCGATTTATTTGCTAAATTGTTTCTTTTTTAAACATCAATTTGTCATCATCTTTAGTTAAAAACGGAAGTCTTTATTTAATACTAATATTTCCTTTATTATATTTTATTCGTACATACTTCTCAATCCATTTATTTGTGTATATTATAATTCTGATGATTCAATGCTCCCCGTCAATTTACAGATGTTTTCTTTTAATTTATGTTCAAATACAGAGGAAATCCAATTAAATAAACCGCAACTTATCTCTCCATTTTTGTTTCTGTTTTTTCTTATAGAGAAAAACATTCGCTGTTCATATATATACAGGGCGTCCCAAAAGTTTTTGCCAATCGCTTTTGTGTAGATAGAGCGGACTAAACTGAAAGTCTTCTACTATTTTGCAATTTTTACAATAATTAATAAGATATTAATTACTAAAAATTGCCAAATATTAGTCTTGAATAATTTTTTACTATCAAATTTATAAAAAAGCTGCAAGAGACAAAAATCATTTATTTTCTTTTCATAAAGTTCTGAGAATTTTGTCAGAATTTTTTCGGAATTTTTTAATATCGTATTTTTTCATGTTGGTAAAAATAAGAAAATGCAGTACTAAAAAGTTGATAAAAATTTTTAGAGTTCTGTGAGAAGAAAATAAATAATTTTTGTCTCTTGCAGTTTTTCTGTAAAGTTGATGGTATTTGAGTAAAAAATTATTCAAGACCAATATTTGGCAATTTTTAGTAATTAATATCTTATTAACTATTGCGAAAATTGCAAAATGGACTTTTCGATTCAGTTTAGTTCGTTCTATTTACACAAAAATAATTGGGAAAAACTTTCGGGACATCCTGTATAACATAATATCCGCATTCTTTCTATAATTACCACCAATTTAATATATCGATTCAATACAGAACTGATAAATATTGCTAAGCGACAATCATAATTTCTCTACGATTATAGTTTCTAACACATAATTTTTACAATGATTTAACAGATCAGTCCTGTAACTTAACATAAATTAAGATTTATTTGCACTTTGCAGTCTTTATTAAGAAATTTCATAATGCGCAATAACAATAATTTGATTTGCATCATAAAATAAATGTCGTAAATTTTATTTAAATAATTAACTTTATCATAAGATATGCCAGATTACTATCTTAAAGCAATTTTGCAGAACTAAAATTTAATTATTAATTTAACAAGTACCGATTATAGATTCAATATTATAGGAGCCAATTGTACATTGCATGTATTGTGAGAAGCGTCTTAGGATCGCATAGTGTAAATAAATCTTAACACGAAGATAATGAGCATTGCGATTGAAAGGGTCAACATCGCAAACGCAACGTTTGTTCGGCAATTTATAGTTCGCATACCAAGGAGAGAGTGCAGAATAACTCGCACTGCTCACACAAAGCTATGGTACGTGGTATTTGTTAACCATGAGTGGTATAAATTACCTCGGAATGTTGCGCAACACCTGCGATCTCTCCTTTCTCAGATGCCAGCTACTGGCCAGACGTGCTGGTTTGAAGTTCGATTTCTTAATCTGACCTCGAGAAGATGCATGCTTCAAAAACGCGAATTGATCTCACTTTGATCGATCCCACATTTTTTATATTCTGTCAAACAATCATTTCGGGTGGTACTCTACTTATCTCTATTGTTTTAGTTCTCATGTTATATTATTTTAATACTTATGTTCATAAATATCAAGATAATTATTATCAAAATTATTAATAATAAAAAAACCTATTAAAATGACATTTTAATAAATCAAATATATAAATTAAGAAGGCTACGAGCCAGTTGACATTAGTAACAATTTAATATTCAAAACCAAACAAATAAAAAGTACATACGTTTCGACATCAATCGGGTCATTCTCAATGATCCAAATTAGAATAAATTCGGATAATAATATTACAAAAATTGTCGGATTCGCATATTAAAATAATAATGTTCCGTATAGTATATGTTATATAGTAGAATTTAAAATATTGATACAAATCTAACGTACTCAATGCTCCTATGTTAAGAATCTTCTCTTTGTTAAGAATCTATGTGGTCCATTGAGAAATATTTAATGTGTGAATCATTGAAAACGATTAATATAATTTAAAGAACGATAGTGATGCTCTCATTTTTCATCTTTAAAAAAGTGATCTTCTTCAGTCAAACTGTTATGAGTCAGAATTTAAAAAGAGGAATGCAATGGATATTATAATCTTACAAGCTATAGTACGTTATCAGAGTAGAAAAATGTGTAACATCAACAGTATCAGACAACATTGTCAACATTTTAATAAGTTGGATACAATTTCGGAAGAATTTTCTGTTTTAAGAAAAAAAATGGACAACTTTTTTACAGTGCTAGGAACATTGCTTTAAAAATATTGGATTGTTAGAAGTGATTTTAATTTTATTATATGCAATATAACAGGAATAAACCTTGCCGACGCCTGCAGCCATTTTAACGTTTATTATGTGAGATTAATTCACAATTTCTCAAGAAGAAAAAAATCACACACATGTGAACATAGTTGACTATCTTTTAATATGTTATCAATATTGAGTGACAATATTGTCTGCATTAACGTGAATTTTATGTTCGAAGAAATAGATCATTTTTAATTAATGTAATATAAGATTTTCATAATTAATACTTTTTCTTTTAATAACAAAATATTTGTCTAAATCTTAATTAATTAAAAAAAATTGTACATAAATAATTAAAAATTAAAATTAATTAACTCTAGATCTTTATAAATACAAACAACATATATTATATTATTAATTTCATTTACAATGAAAAAATTGAATATTTCAATCAGAAAAAAATTATCTGTTAATCATATTTATATGTAAATCTGACGTATATTTACTAATAAAAAATATAATGATACAAAATTGTTTAAAAATCGAAATCATTTATCACGCTGTCTATTACGATATTGACCATTGCTGGCCTCATAAGGCATAGCTTAGTGCTCACTCATTTACGCGTCTTTACGATAGTGTTCTAAGGTTAATCATAGTGGTACGATAAAAGCTATTGAATATCACTTATTGCACTCTAACTATTGGTAATTGTACAAGCGGCTTAACGGCTCATTGTTTCCTTCTTTACTGAGTAAAGAGTTGTTCAATTATACATTTATTACATAACTTGCGGTTAACTTACATCGTAATCACATGGACTTTTGATTTTATTGCAAGCTATTACTTTATATGACAGTTTCGCACCGGAAATAATATTATAATATGCGACTTTTTTTACTAGATATAAGTTTTTTTCGCGACTTTTTAAAAGAATATTAAAGAAAACTTCAAAATCTTTTAAGAAAACTAAGAACTTGAAGATTTTTTAAAATTAGAAAATAAATCTGTATAATACATAAAATTGAAAAGGTTGAAAAATCTGTTTAAAGTATCCATCTGCATTTTTATAGTTCCATTTTTAAAACTTTTATATCTCTTTATTTTCTTAAATTAAAAAATTATATTCTGATAAAAATTTTTTTATATATAATTATATTCAAATGATCGTATACAATTATACAAAACTATATTTGAAATATGTCGTTATAATTATATATATAATTATATATACTGATATGAAAAATAAAAGTTATAATTAATATTTTATTATAACTAATTTTCTGGCTAAAATAAATATTATTGATTAGTTCCATATTTAAGAATTTACATGAAAAATTAGAAAAGAAAACGTATTTGAAAATAAATTTCAAGATGTTCTTAAGTCGGTCACATTCATCTCAAGTCATATTCAAATACAGATTGATTTTTGCAATCCTACAGAAACTATCACTTTGTGGTAATCCATAAACACTGAATGTTAAAAGACATATATCTCAGATAGATCTATTCAATAGATTTTCAAAAAGATGAAGTAGAACGTGTATAATTCAAAAATATTTTTTTCATAAATAAATATAAAAAGTTACAGTTTTTGATTTTCACATATACGAAATAGCTTTTTTGTCACTTTTTTAACAACAGCGAAAGAAGCCAATATAATACAATAATTACATATATACACTCGTAGACAACAATTTGTCTTCTTTTATTAACAAATCTAGTGAAGAAAGAGAGAGAGAAAGAGAGAGAGAGAGAGAGAGAGAGAGAGCAAGTTCAAAAGATGTCTATTGCAAAAATTATATGTATCATCAATCTCATATATTGAAATACAATCCTATTTTTTGTATAATTATATTTAAATAGATAGCCTTATATATGATTATAAGGCTATTATACATATGATTACATAGTACATATAATATTATATACGTATAATTATATAAATATAATTATATAATTATATAATATATTATACATAATTGTACATTTTATATAACTTTATAGTATAGTTACATATAACTTAAATAAAACATTTTTACTAAGATCTTTCAACTATCCGAAGCATTCAATATAAAAAATATTAAAAGAAGATCTTGCTTTGTTGAATTTTATTCCATGCATAATTTTATTTTATCGGCAAGTATAATAATGTAAAGTGAAATAATGGCTGCGTTCAGCAGAGAAAACTAGTAAGTTAACGCTTAGTGATTCTTTAATATAATTGGTTCTTGCCTTTAGTTCTTTGTTGGATCTAAGTGTAGAAATCAATCATATTAAAGATTCACTAGCGCTAATTTATTAGTTTTCTTTACTGAACGCAGCCATTATTATTCCTGGCCAGTAGCAAATTAAAAAAATCTTTGAGAAAAGTCAACAAAGAATGTGAATCATTCGTGCAAATTATCTGTTTGATTACTAGTGAACCGACCATTCATCTCGTGCAGGATATAACTACTGTAATGAAACTTACATGATCATTTTCTTTGGAAACTGCCCATGATTAAAGTTCGAGAGCAATTCTCTTATACTGTGTTCTTCAAATTGTCTGCTAAGATGAAAAATAAAAGCACATGCAGAAAGGACAGTTTTGCTGAAGTATCTATAAAAATTTAACTAGATACAGATCTGAAAATAATTAGACCATCAAAATAATTATGTAGGATATCGAACTAATTGTTAAAATATTAAAACTTTTTGCAACATTGATCATGCTTGAGGTTTCTGCATAATTATTTTGATAATATAAAATATAAAATTATTTTCAGATCTGTATCTAGCTAAACTTATAGATACTTCAGTAAAATCATTCTTTTTATGCGAGCAAAAAAAAATAATTTATTAAATCACCACATTAATTAAAGCTAATTTTTAAATTGTTATTATATTTTTTAACAATCATTTCTTGATGCGCAGTAAATACATTAGAAATTCATGTAACGTTAAAGCAAACTTGTTCCCACGTGACATTTACGAGAGGTAGAGAAAGAAATATCCCAAACCCACCTGGAAGGTATAGCGTGTCTAACGATACACGAGGCATCAACATATTTTAATCGGCTGCGTCTCGACATCCGCGTTTTTATACGTTACAAGCAAGTAGGCGCACATTACATCGCGGATGCGGTAACGTTGCCATTACGATTTCAGATCCGCAGCATCCGCACGGTACAGGCGTACATACATGCATGCTTACGCACATCGTGCATTTTCTCTCAACATTGCCCGTTTACCAGTGTCTAAGTCTTCTCCCATAAGAGCGTAAGAGCGAAAAATTCACCTCCCGACGAAGCAATCGTGATTTTGCAATGACTCGTTGCACTCGTCGTGCGCGAATACCGTATGGATGCAGTTATATGCTAGCGCAAGAAACCGTGCGTCGCATCGACGCTAGAAAGTTCGCAGTTTGTGGAAAAAGCGGTTATCACGCCGCCCGATCGGTCCGATGCGAGAAAGCTTACTACAATATGTGCAAAATATTGCTAATAAATCTTTCCTTAACGAAGGCTTAACTGTACACAATTCTATATTGACTATTGATTGCTCATGTAACACCAAAGTATCACAAAAATGCTTGTGCATTATCACAGATTTTATTTGAATTTTTTCTATATATTGGGTCATTTAAAAAGTATCCGCGGTTTTTTCATTCAAAAATTGAACAAAAAACCGCGGATACTTTTTAAATGACCTAATATTACACTGAAAAAAAAGATATTATTGATTGAATATGGCTATAATATTAGAAGTTTTGAGTACACTGAAAGAAAAGATTAGCTGTTGCAACAACTTAGATGATAAAATATGGCATAGCATTCTTAATTGACTACAGCAACCAACTTTTGATTGCGTAGTCTAATGAAATCGTATATTAACATGCGGACAGGCTAACGCAACCGAAAATTGGTCGCAGTAGCCAATTAAAAATATTGTGCTATATTTTACATCTAAATTGCTACAACAGCCAATAATTTTTTTAATGTATTCGAAATTTCTGATTACAGTCAAAGATTATCGAATAAGGATTCCCTGGCGGCATTGTAAGTATCTACTATTAGATACTATTAGAGCATAACATGTGATTCTCGTAAACGTAAAACCAGTCACAACGCAGCCTACATACCGATCTATCATTATTATGCGCCATGATTTTTTCAAGTAGTATCAGATATACTATAGAATGTTGAGAAATGAAATGAGAGATGAATAATGTTAATTATTATCTCAATAACAAAACTTGTATCACACACACACACACACACACACACACACACACGCACAAATGATCAAAACACAAATGATTTATGTAAGAATTCTATAAAAAAATATTTTCAGGCAGCAATAATATATGCAAAAGAATTTGCGTACGTGACTTTCCAAACTTATTTTCAAACATCGAGAATACTAAAACGGAACGTTATATTCTGTTATGATTTGATAAATCAATAATTTAGTTTTGTGTTCAGTGGAATAAGATTAAATTATGTAAATAGTAATAATGTTTTTAAAAATAAAAGTTGCATAAATAGAAACAAAATTCAACTCCAGAAATAAATTGTCACTATTTATAATCAAAGCAAAATTATTAATATAATATTATGTAAAAAATTTATTCACGTGTATTATATACCTACATTTATTGTATAACTATTTAATATGTAATTTTATATATAATTTAAAATAACATGTAAACAAAATATGTATATATATTTATTAAATTTATTTTAACTTATATATATGTAAATTAACAAATCGATTCGCTTGCAAGAAAAAATTGTTTTTCAATCAATAGCCCCGAAACTTTAATTCCCGTAACTGACTACTTACTACTTACTACGTACTGTTATTCTTAACAATATTCGCTTATGAAATTCTCCTATTCGTTGTAGATTTACACGTTTATAAGACCGCGCAAGGCTTTCCAGCATAATTTTGCGCAATAAATTATGCTAGGTAATAATTACTGATACTGTGTGTGTATGTGCATGTAATGAAAAAAAAGGAATAGAGTCATTGCATGCACGCATTTCACGTGCACACTTGACATCGAACTCTCCCCGTAATTCTTAAGTACAATCGAAAACGATTCCTTTTGCTTGCCTATCATGCATAACGCGAATATCATAACCTTTGTGCTTCATTTTGCGATAAAAGAGAAAGAAAGAAAGAATATAATTGTAAAAATAGTTAATTATTTATTATATCAAATTTAACTGTTTTTCAATGCACGTATGTTTTATATACTACTATGACAGAACAACTTTTTTTCTTATAAACTGTAATATTTTTCTTATTAACTGTAATATTTTAAAATATTTTTACTTACAAAAGGAATATTTAATCCTTTTTATTTTTTTAATGTATATCATAAGCTATAAGCTAGATAAAATTGTAATGCTAATTTTAATGCTAATTAAAAATCAGTTATGGATTATTTATTTATGATTAGATAATATGTTCATCACTGAAGAAAAAAATTGCTACATTTCAATTATTTCTGTTAATCGATTTTTTTTTAAACTGCTATCTATATTACCACAGTAAAATTAAACCCATTTAATTTCTGAAATAAATTCTTGAATTTTTTAACATGGATCATTACATTTTTGTCAAAAGTTTCGATTTTCAATTACGAGCCGTATAAATCTTGTTTACTACGACCGCTGAACATTTGAAGAATTTAAGTGAGGACACAATTGTAAAAGTATAAAAAATTTTTATCTCTGCAAGACTTCTTGTATATACAGAATATATAATACATTTCCTGTAACTTCCTTTTTATTTACTGAGGATAGTTGATTGTAAACCAAAACCTTTGAGATTTTAAATATTTCTTAAATACGTCAAGATGTTGAAATAATATTTCCATATATATTTTAAATATATTTATTTCAGATTATGACCGATTACTTTCGAAATTGTACACACACACACTAAAATAACTGAATTAATGATAACTTTACAAATTAATTATACATAATAGTTATCTTAATATTCAGACCGTAGTGACGTTTCGTATTTAAAGTAATGTATTTAACATAAATAATCTTATTTGCTTATAAATCAAATGTAATCATCAATTTAATGCTACTAACATCTTAAAATTGCAAAGAACTTATTGCAAAACCATATTATCACAACTGAAATCATACTTGGATTTCCCGAATTCCGTACGGGATTTTCCAATTTGATTATCGAGTCATGTAACATTGAAATATATTGGCTTTTTATTCATAACACTTCTTTAGTCTAAATAAATAATCAAAAATCTAAATTATAATATGTTTCTATAAATATCTTTGAAAATAAATGACATAAGATCGCCCGTAGATAATGTTCAAAATAAATTTAAAAAATTCTATCATGAATTATACATATCCACATGCTATAAAAGATTCAGCGATTCGCTAATAATTTTTGGGACGCTTCTAACAGTTTAAAAGAAATTAAAAGGTATAGATATTCATCTTTTCGATGCCAACTACAATTTGCAATAAAAAAATTGAAAAAAAATTTTTTTAATAAAAAATTAAAGTCATCTTAAATTTCTTAAATAGCATTTTATATAATTTTTTTCATAACATTGTAGGAGTCTTTAAAACATATATAGGAAATATTATTTTCATTGATGTTTTATTATTATAATTTAATTAATACAAAATGTCTAAAATAAAAGTGGTTATAATTTTAAAAATTAAAAAAACAAAGAACATAAAAAACCACAGCACAGGTTGTCGGTTGTGATGATTAAAACTTTATTCAATAATGAATTATTCAAGCGTTAATCAATACCCATATCAATAAATAAGCGATTAAACATTTCGGCCACAATCTGGCCATCTTCAGTAATTACACATCCTTTCAAAACGCAAAAATTTTTTACATTCAGTCGAAATAAGTACATCGGTCGTATGTTAAAATAGATTAAAAGTGTTCTTATTAGTGTGACGATGATCGTGCGGCGATATTACAACACCAGTTTATATGACAGGATAAAGTAGAACAAGAACTTCCAGATTCTAATCAGAACAAATTCTATAATTACGTTAATCTCTTATACTCGAAGAATAAAAGAAAATTCATAAGGAGGGTCACCCTCTAAGAATAATCGTTAGTTGCATAAACAGCGCTTTTTATCCTTTAGCGAGCTTTCTAAAAAACATATTGGAGAAGAATATTGTGAATAATTTTGGTTATATAAAAAACAGCTTAGACTAGAGTATATAAACTTAATGGCAAAGCTATGGATATGGATTTCAGCATTGTATCTTTTGATGTTGTCTCCATGTACACGAATATTCCAACTGAATTAGTCATAAGAAGTATTGAACGTAGGTGGAGTGATATTGTTAATGTAACTTCAATTCCATTGCACGAATTCATCAAAGCGATCACGACCATAATTGACTCCACTTTTTTCGCGTTTGACAATAAAATATTTAAACAGATTTTCGGCTTGCCAATGGGTTCCCCTTTGTCTTGCTAACATGGTTTTACAGGATTTAGAAGAAGAAATTATTACTAAGAGTAATATCGTTCTATCGTTTTATTTTCGTTATGTGGACGACATTTTATTAGCCGTGCATAAAGAGAGC
>NW_011627094.1:1005987-1022678 GCF_000204515.1 Acromyrmex echinatior | reverse complement strand
TCCTCTGAGATCTCCGTAGTTTCGCGTCATCGTCTTAGTGAGATGCATGATCTGGATTGGGAGAATATAAAAATTTTAGACACAGAACGATCTCTGATAAAAAGAAGAATTTCAGAAATGATTCATATAAAGAAACAAACAAGAGGTATCAATAAGCAAAGTGACACGGAAGGTTTACCCGATATTTATCTTCCTTTGCTTATGTAGGTTCTCCTTTTTTCTTCAAGGATTGTTCTGGTACTTTTGAAAGTTTCTCTTGGTATATAAATAGTGGTAAAATACATGATAAGACCAGTAACAACACACAATGTCACGACTAAAATTTAATTGTGCGAAAGTAATGTCTGAGATCTACCGCTTCGTTTTTTGACTGTAAAACAGGTAACGCATTTGCTCTTTATTTTTCGAGTATAAGAGATTAACGTAATTATAGAATTTGTTCTGATTAGAATCTGGAAGTTCTTGTTCTACTTTATCCTGTCATATAAGCTGGTGTTGTAATATCGCCGCACGATCATCGTCACACTAATAAGAACACTTTTAATCTATTTTAACATACCGATGTACTTATTTCGACTGAATGTAAAAAATTTTTGCGTTTTGAAAGGATGTGTAATTACTGAAGATGGCCAGATTGTGGCCGAAACGTTTAATCGTTTAATAATTATTTATTGATATGGGTATTGATTAACGCTTGACTAATTCATTATTGAATAAAGTTTTAATCATCACAACCGACAACCTGTGCTGTGGTTTTTTATGTTCTTTGTTTTTTTAATTTTTAATTAATATACATAAACATAAATATCTTCAATAAAGAAAAATTGTAACTTTCTTATCTAAGCAAATGTTCAAATTGCTTGCCTCCTTCTGCAACACAAAGTTCTGCTTTTTTTTATCAAATTACTATACATAATAACTTTTATACTGTTTAGATCTAAAGTTGCATAAGCTGTAATTATATATATTGTATATACTATTTAAAAGAGGACATCTAAATAACTTGCTTGTTTTTAACAATAGAAGAAAAAATGCCAAACAAAAATTGCATGGTTTCAAGGAAGTATTTTGATCATGTTATCTTTCTTCTAGATGGAGGTGCTAAAGATTCAAAAAGAGGATATTTTATGTTAAATTGTAATACAAAATAAATAGTATATTTGAATTTAAAAATAGAAAAAAAGAACACATTCATTTAACAATCCTAAGAACGATAAAAACATGTATTTAGTACAAAAACCGGATTTAATATAATGTACATAATAATACTTAATAATTTTCAAATATTTTATCACAGATACATAATAATTATCTAGTGATTAGTTTCTCTATTTAAAATGTCAAACAGAAGCGTACAGAAAATAACCTATCCGTTTAATATGGATATTTGTCCCTGTATTACACGATAGAAATTATTAAAAAACCACTTAGTTGTTTCTGTTCGCATGTACAGGATACTTCAAGCGTGGATACTTTGCTTGAAAAAACGCATGGAATATCTACTTTAAAATACGGATGGAGATCATAATTTTATAGTAACTAATATATACTAATATATGTTACTAATCGTGCATTCACGTTACAAACGGACGTTTGGTGTCTTATGCAAGCAATGCTGACAAGAACGTGAATATCATACTGGTAATTGTTGGTAACATTTCTTCATTATATTAGATACATATATAATTCCTATTGTATAATATATTGCGAACACAAAATTGTGCTCATTCGAACGTAAACATTTTTACCTACAAATTTATCATGCTCATAAAGCGTACAGAGATTCGATTTTCATAGATGTTATATCTGCATCTAATGATTTATGTTGTAAATTCTAAATAAGATTACTATGTATATCATGTATGATGAACTTAATGATGATGTAATAAGGTATGGTGAAACGTTCCCGCGAATGCGCTATAGAAGAGTGAATTTAATTGGCTGTTCCAATACACTGCTGCTATTATAAGCAGAAAAGTGCATTTGGATCCAATTGATTGTTTCCAGTATGCTATCCATGCGTAACGTTTTACCTTACCTTATTACACACCATGGGCTTAATAAAGTCCCTTGCTTTCTTTCAAAATGAGTATCAAAAAGTATACACCCTGGATACGCTGAAAACCAAGCTGGACATCTCCAGACGCTTTAAAAAAAAAAGAGTACATATAAGAAAAAATAGGACGTCTGTTCATCCTTAATCTTAATCTTAATATCTTAAATGTTATTTAGCTTATAAACTTATAACTACTATTTAAAATAATATTACAAGTTTAATATTAAATATTAATAAAATCATATGCATTAAATTCGTCTTAAAAACTTCTACAATATTATTTTAAAAATTGTATAATATTGTTTAAAAAATTCAAGATTACTTCAATTTTTTATTTTAAAAAATGTTTTAACTAATAATGTAAATTAAATAATGCAATTTCTTCATTTTTTTATTGCAAGTTGTATTTAAAAAATTACATGAAAAATATAAATATTCATCTTTCAATTTTTTTTAATTATTGAAAGTGTATTAAAAAATCGAACCATTACGTTAAATAATCTACATATATATAAATTAGAATATAATGACAAAAATTATAATACAATATAATGTAAATGAAAGTTGCATATATAAATTGTTTTACTCTAATACAAAATTAATATAATCAAGCAATTATTTTCAACCTAAAAAACTCATAAGTTACATATATTAACGTGGCAAGACTTTATCAATAATTAATTATAATATTATCGAATGAAAATATTATTTTTTAATCAAACAGTTACTATGGTGGTGGTCTTTGGATTTTTTGCTAATGAGTTTAGTCAGTTCAAGAAATGAATAAAAGTTAATTGATGTTATTCTCAATGTACATAAGATAGACTGAAATATGTGGATACATCTATCCAAATATCAAGTTTAATTTATGGAATTTATGGATCCGATGATATCGCGTCTATATTTAACTACTTAAAATACTGGATTATAGAAAGTAAAAGCGCCTGATTTGATAATTAACACTTAATAATTATAATTGCCACTTATATGATAGTATTAATATAATCCGAAATGTAAATGAACTCAATTTTGTTTTATCATACATATATATGCAATGCAAACAATTTCATTATATTATTGATAAAAAAGCAATTTGGAAAATAGTAAAAATTGACAAGTAAATATTTATGGTTTATGTCGCATAGTAATAAACAAATCTAAAATTTAATATTATTCAAGAAGTGATTAACATGTATGATTTGTAGAATGTAAATCATAGACGTCAAAAACTACATAAATTATTCATCAGTATTTATATATCAGTATTCAAAGAACTTTGATATTACAATTGTTTAATTATCTATGATAATTCGAAGACTCTAAAAAAACTAAATCGGGAGTTAAACTGAAGTATATAACAATAGAAATATAAAATCAATTTTTTGCATCAATGTAGTGTTTTTTGTTCTTTATACTTTTAAAAGTAATATTTTAATATGAAATACATTTATCTTGATACAAAGAAAAAAAAACAAATCTAATAAGCAAATAATATTTCGTTCAATATAGTGATAAAATGGAATCGTATATACTGTTAGGGAACGCAGTTGAATTGTAAACCCTTTCACATTTTTCTCTAATGATATCTCAACTAGGATTACAGTTCCTAACCTTCGTCTTGATCCGCTCAAAAATATGACCATTTTTTTTTTGAAGCCTCCTTATTAATCATTAGAATGTCCAATGTAACTGAACTAATGCTCTATGACATCCGGCACACTTGTTATGTATTGACTACATAGTCACGCAAGTCCCATATAAAATACAATATTCCTAGAATGTTATATGAATGTTAAAAGGGAAAAATAATATTTATACATTCTCGAAATATTGTGTACTTACAGAGTCATATGTCCAGATATTTTTGTAAAATCTCCTATCTCCGTAGAAGGCATACAATTTTGAAATTTATTTAAAGAATAGATATTTATTATTAGGTGTTGGAATTAATTCGTAGCGTTTTTTAATGAAAGAATGTTATTTATTTCACATGAGCATTAAAAAATACATTAATGAAAGTACTTCCCATCACTTGTAAAACGCTACGAATTAATTCCAACACCTAATAGCAAAAAATGTATTTGTAAATTTATTTTTATTGAAAAGAGATAAAATAAAAATACATTGTATTATATAATTTATTTAGACTACTTTTATATTCTTAATTCAATTAAACGATTATACGTAAGTATATTATTGATAATGATTGCCAGAAAAGAGTCCTTTCAACGATATAATTTTCTACATGCGTCATTGTCTCGAGAAAACACTTGATCATCGTCGATAACAAAAGAAAAAAACATTGACAAGTATCATGAGACTGCAATCATAGCTTTAATTACTTGATTACTTGTCTTATCACAAACTATCGGCTTTGCTCTCTTCTCAGAAACGCTTCTGTTTTTGTCTGTTGTTATTCGCTAGTGACTATGCTAACGAACTCTTTTTGCTAATATGAGGAAGCGACCGAGCTAGCAGTTCTAGGATCGAGTATGCGACATGTTGTTTTTGTCTTGTGTAGGCCAAGGAAACTAATCCCATTTAAATTGATTTGCTATAAATTATGATCTCCTTTCTCATTAATATTTGTCTTATTTCGATTCGCTATAATCATAATATTAATCATATATGCCTTAAGATGTTTTTTTCATGTCTTTCTTTTTTTTTTTTTTTTTTTTTTTTTTTTTTTTATTAAATTTAATAATAGCTTCGCTTTATTGCTTTATATTGAGTTTATAAAATAATTTATAAAAAAAAGGACATAAATAGAATTAGATAAAATATATAATTAAAATATTATTTGCAATAATAAAATATATTATTAAAATATTATTTACACACATAAAAATTTTAATGATATTGCAGAAATCTAACAGAAATTTATTATTTATTATTAAGAAATAATTGCAATACTACTACTACTACTGTTAATCTATAGTTTATATTACGTATACTATTTTTAATGAGCAGAGATTTTTAGTGAGCAGTTTATGCAGAAGTTATGTGAACGTAGGATAACTGTCCCTATTAATATGCCTTTTAGCCAATTTGCTGATTACTGAATTAATTATTAAATATTGTAACTTTAATTTTATCTTCTTTCAATCAATATCGGTTTTTTAACTACTTTATTTTCTTATAATATTTCTTTAATTTAAAAAATATTAATACTTTATATTGCTTTTGACAAAAATAGAAAACATGTTTTTGTTCCTATTAGTGAATCCTCTAAGCGGCAATGGCCCTATTAATGTGTCCCCAATTTGTTTGCCTATCTACATTTGACTCATTTTAACATATAGTTAAAACAGGTAATAAATTTAAGCTAATTGTTTATATTAATATTACATAAATCATTATTTCAATTATATTTATTTCAAAGTACACTCATAACATAACGTTCTCAGTTCCAATACAGGACACATTAATAGGAACAAACTTAAAATCTTGCGATACGTATTACTTATCACATAAATTCCTCATTCGAAAAATATTTGAAATACTTTAATACTCAAAAAATAAAATATTATTTTCGAAGTATCGTATGCATTAATAATTTAACTTAACAAAAAAAAATTTTTTTCTTATTTATTTGTGCTTTTCTTTATGACTTATCAAAATACAAAAGCACACTAATAGGAACAGGCACAGTAATTGGGACAGAAAATTTTTATCAAAATATATAATGTTGCGCCTGCACATCCGATTCGCGAAGTCGTTCTCGTGGACGTACTCCAGAACCGCGAAAATAAAGAACACGAAAAAGGAAAATAAGAAACATTTATTAACAAGAAGAACACAAAATACCGAACACAAAACACAGAACACAGAATGATGAATGATAATACAGATGGAGTCTAATTAAACGGCTAATAGCTTCGACAACGCGCTCTTTTCTAAATACCACGAATGTCGGCAAACTTTACGGGTGACTTTTTCTCACTTTTTTCGTAACTGTATTTTCAAATTGTATAATTTATATGATTAAAAAAAAAATTGCATCTAGTCTAGAAATTTCGTCGCAGTAGCGACTCCATTTATTGAGAAAGTGCTAAACCAAAATGCACACAATTATCCACTGCGCACAATTATCCCATTTTCTTTTATATATAATTAAACATTGAATTTTATTAATACTAATAAAAACTTTCTTCTCTAACAACGCAGACCTCCAGGGGACATCTTAAGGACGTCCGTTTATTATGTCTTTGATTATCCTTTGAATTCAACATAATTCTAAGGATATCTTGAGGATGTTTCTCAGATAAAGTGCTATTAGATTATAGATAATTAAAGAAGTAAAAACTCATAATTCATAAATTTGTGGCATATTTCTATGTAAAATTAGTTAAAAGTAAATTCCACAAATGTGAAAATAAAATGAATTATGATCTTCTTTATTAAATACAATTTAAATAAAATGTATATTACTGATAATATTAGAATTAAAATATTACTGATAATATTATAATTAAAATTGTTTCACATGTTTGTAGGATTCTCTAAAATAGTTTTATTTATATTTCCTCTTTTTTATTTTTTGTAGTATCATTTTAAGCATAAAATTGGGGAGCAACATTAATTTAACTGGCACATTTGTCTGTAAAACAAGCTATAAGCTAACTTAATTTAGTTATTGTATATTGTTGCGTTACTATATAAATAGATTTATCGGGACTGAAGGCATTTTCGTATTTACAGACACTGTAATTCCTATTAACCTGAACTCCTCACCATCGCAAATCGAGTTAGGACACGGTGAAAAATTTAGTACTATTTTGCTAATTTATTTTTCTTTTTCTGCTAAAATATTGGAACAACAAAATAGTTCTAGAGCAACAAATTAGCAACAAAATACAGCATTAAATTTTTAATCATGTCCCAATTCGATTTGCAATGGTGGGGAATCCAGATTAATACACAGTGATCATTTCATCTTTATTTGATATTGGCAAACTATAAGGATGTTATGATTTATTGTGTTTTACACTGTCATCTGTGTCTCTTGTTGGAAAGCTCCAAAATAAATCAACAAAAAGTATTTTACATCGAAGTAAAAGATCTCTAGATCTTTTCATATATATTAATGTGTAAGTATTTTGTATAATTTTGGTTAAGCCTACTATATCAGATACTATTTTTGTTTATCTCATGAAAAAGTTAATTATTGCAAAATTTTAAATATTATAAAATCTGCTATGTCATCTGACAGAAAACATTTTCTAGTTCATATTCATATTTCAAAAGTTTTATTTGTATCTTTTGTTTAGAAATGTGATTCAAAAACAAAGTGATACAACAGTATATATTGACCTTCTTCTATTACATACAAGAAATTACTTCCGTTTTACGGAATAATTATTTGACTTTTAACTCTCTAAGGTAGTAAATTCCTTTATATTATAATTATTCCTTATCTTGCATCATTCTTTATAAGTATATTATATTCAGCTACAGATATTAAGTCTTTTAGAATCTTAGTTTTAAAGAATCAAGTTTTTTGGAATCTCATAATTCTATATAAACATAATTCTGTATAAAACTTTATTTGTTATTATTAATCTGATCGTTTATGCATTAATTAAAAAACTTTAAATTCTGAATTGTTCGAATATGAAGAATACCTATATTGACTATGGAAATTTTCGTGTTGGTTTTGTCTTTATAATGTCAACATTATTACGCATTATTACGCATCAAAACTTTTATGATGTAATAATCGTTTATTTTGAGTAGTTCTTCTATTTATTATCTTATGATTTTGTGATTGTTTAATGATTACGTTGTACACATAACACATCATGAAGACACAAGGACATTCATGGTGTCGATTCGAAAAATATGCGTGTCAAGAGAATGGGCCATCTACTGGACCACGAATAAGGTCAGTTTCACTATATTCATACAATTCTTAGACTTTAAAACTAATCATCATTATATATACATATTCATTATATATATATATATACACGTGTATAATATCTAATACTATTTTAGATATCTATCACATCTGAATTTCTCTAATCCTCCTTTATATAAGTTATGTCTTACATGAATGTGCTCAATCATGTTATTATAGAATCAAGCAATTTTCTTATGACATAAAAGTCAGAAAAAAGACAAGATTATAAGGTATGTGAGTTTTTAGATAAATATTACATTGATCATATGTGTCATATTACTTTATAATGTAATTCTTTTCAAATATTAACATCCTCTTTCTTAGTTTTTTCACTCCAACAATCTTATAGTTTTATAATCTTAAACAATCTTATAGTCTTAAACAATTTTAGTTTCAAATAATTCTTATTTTTAATTTTAGATAACACGAAGAAGAACGAAAAACAAATTTATTGATCTATCAAGTTTGATCAAGATTAGAATAAAATATTCCACAATCATTTTTTTTTATCTGGCAAGTAGATTGCCTTCTCCAGAATGTCTGAAGCCGACCCTGGCCATGGGTGAAAGTGATCTTAAAATCGACGAAATGACCAGCCCCTTCTCGTCGTGTCCGGCAATATGTGTTCATACCAGTTATACTTCATGAATAATATTTGCCTCATCGTTTTGCAATGACCGTAGTATAAAAACACACGATGATACGGCGTATATTGCTCGGACAGCTACAGTTTTGTAATCCTAATTACATTCCGAGGAAAGGAATTGTCTCAATAAAATTAAACGTGAAACTACAAAAATTGCAAATCTTTTTGTAATGTGAATATAACTGAATATGTATTGAAAATATAACACGCGTTCCTTTCAATGCACAATCTTATAGGTAAATCTGTTATTACTCTAGTAATAGAAGGTCTAAAGCTTATAAGGTCAAAGTAATCTACAATCTAGGTGCTAAAAAGTAAAATATGAAGTTGTTAAGTATATCTCGTTGGCATAACGTATTAAATCCGTTGATTTGACTGCCATAGATTCGACAAAGAACGAAATTATATTCTACTTTGATACATAAACGACAATTTGTGCAATCGCACAATTGCGCAAAATGATTGCTCCGCAATTTCCGGCTAGTTTCTTCAGTTCTTGTAGCATTATACGTGGATTTCTTAATCCGGCCTAAACATTTTTCACGAAATATAAGTTATTCAACGTCATGGTCAACTATCACCATCCAACGTCATAAACGCCTACTTTAATACATAAAACCTTTCAAAACCGTTCAAATCGTCCTTGCTTTATTTAGTTGACATGAATTTCTTGTGTAAATCAAAAATTGTTACGTCTACTTTCTTAAAATATTTATATTTTTAATTAATAATTAATTTAATGGTATTTTAAGTAATAAATAATATTGAATAAATTTTATATATTTTTTAAATCTTCTTAATTTTCTTGAAAATTATTATTGACTATTTACTATTTAATATTAACAATGATTTGTTGTCTTTTGATAGATCAAGAGATTTTCTCGTTACAGCAAAGACCCAGATAGTAAGAGTTCAAACAGAATAATTCAATTATTATGCCATCAATTTAGAATTCATTTTTCAGACACAAAAAGAATTCTTTTTCTATACAATTCTGAAAAAAATTCTTTTTGTATTTGAAAATATACTTAGAATGATATACAACTTCTTTTTGTGTCATCTAAGAATGATTCGAGCAATTTTTGAGATACTCTTCCTTTTAAATCATTTATCCTTGAAGTCGAAAACATTAAACAAATATGCAAATTCATTCTCGGAATATTATCGTCACAACTTCATCAAACTTATCAAGCGAAAAGGATGGAATGTTATTTGCTTGTGCGGAAATTTCCCTTACATTGTGTTGCGCTGAGATAAATGCATAAGAATATGAGGTTATTTGTTGCTAGTCATTCATTATTGGTCTTATGAATTAGCACAAAAAAAATATTAATATTTCATGTTCTCGAATAATTCCATATGTTCTCGGATTCTATAAAATTTTAATTGTATTTGTTTGTGCTAGAATTTGATTTTTAAGGCTTTAAAAATTTGTATAATCTCACATGTATGTAAATTGTTCCTCAAATTATGAATGTATCGATTATATATACTACTAGTAGATATATGTTACTTTGTCTTAAGTGTCATATTTAAAAATTAATACAGTCCAAGCTAAAATTTATATTTTATGAAAGAGTACAATAATACAGAAATATATATAATAGTATAAGAATTAAAAATATAAAAATTTAAAAGTTGTATACTGGCTTAGGATCAAATTAGACAATTAAAAACTATTTGACCTTGACCGTGTGAGTGATTTCATATCTCGAATATATATATTCTCTTTTTCTGTGGCCTTCGATCTTTTATCAATGGATTCCGTCTGAACCTCCGTGACTTATCGAACGGGTATAATGGCCTGACGAAATTACTGACCTTGAATAACTGTATAATCAACAGTAGAGATATCGTGTTTTATAGAAAGCCTATCAATATGAGAAAGCATAATCTTGTGAAAGGAATTAGAAAGCTGATACGATTAAATATATAATTTTTGTTTAATATCAAAAATTTCTAATTATCTAGACCGCATTTCGCTAAAGAATAAAGGAATGTACATATAGAAAATCGGCACATTTGAAGGCACTCTTTTAATGTTTTAATGTTTTAAGGTCAATATTGATTAACAGTCACTTTATATTGATAATATAACTGCAAAATTAATCTAACTAGGAGATGTTTTGTCGTAGGATGTTTTGTTGAATGTCGTTAAATGACTCGATCAGCTCCTTTTACTGGAAATTTGTTGTAGTAATTGTGTTATCACATACACACACATATTATTATACAAGAAAAAATATTCGTAAAGCACGCCTTTTTACAAGTGTCTCACTTGTAGAAAATAATATAGAAAGTATTTGACATATCAATCTAAAGAACTTACTTATTGCTCTTTTAATTTTAGTAAAAATTTTTAAATTAAATTTAAAAAATATATTTAGAATATAATATGAATATATATAGGATATATAACACAATTGTTACAGATATATCGACATTAAAGTCTGATTAAACTTTGAAGTTTTAATAAACAAATATTTAAAAGAATAAGTTCCAAGAATTTTAATACAACATAATATAGAATATAAAATAATATACAAACTAAATAATATTCACTTTCAACTGCGTTTGATCCCATATCTCATAATAACGTAATTCTGACGCATAATAAACAAACCAGTTACTATCCAATTAAAAATTTGTATCCTTGATCTTATTTCTTTCTGAATGACTATTACGAATAATTCTGTTATTAACATACATTCTTGCTAACACATTCATTATTGTTTTCATTTTATATAATCTTACATATATCTTACATACGTTATGGCTTAATTCATCCTGCGACCTTCTTGCAGTTATGCTGAAACTTTCATTACGAAGATTGATGTAATTTTAGCTGATGTAAGTGTGTTAATAACTTCCGCCTTCATATAAGAAAATAGCACGATTCTCTATAATAATAGAACCATGACCTACCACAATCTAAGTTTGAACTTGATATTCATATTTTTTATTCACTTTCTCGTGTTAGGTATAAATATGCTGAGATATATAACTAAACAGATGCTAATGCATTCTTCTTTTCTGAAGTAATAAGAAAATAATCTTAATAGGATAAACTCTCACTGTCGATTACGTCTTATCAATAAGATAAGAAATACCATGTACTACTTTGTCACAATTATCTAATTGTTAATATTAAGTATCTGGTTTCGGCTTGCTTGTTTAGAATTTATTTTACGAAACTTTCAATTTTCATTTGCTTATAATGTATTCTTATTTTTAAATCAGCTGCAACAAATCAAAACAAAATATGCCACCTCGGAAGTATCTGATATGTCAAAACGGAAACAGATAATATGAGTTGAACAGAGTATGATGTCAAGTGCTACGTATGCGTGTGACCCATAAAAAGAAATGGAGAAGAACGATACCACGCGTTTCTTCACGCGATACAACGCGGGCAAACACGCGATGCGATATACGTATTGCCTGTCCGCAATCACTAGTCTGTATATATCATATAGCTCTATTTAATGACATGGCCCCGGCGCATTGCACAGGACGAGAGTATTAGAAAGTTGATAGCCGCAACGGTCGCATGGATCTATGAATGTGGCATAGTAATGTCAATGCGCCCCGTTACGATGTATGACGATAATAGATAAATGATTTGCAAGGTGCATTGAACAATTTATCATGGTTCTTCAATCAAAGACTTATTCACCTTTCGTCTTTGAACAGTGCAGTGCGCTCGAAAAATCATGCAATACTCATTTTACTTCGATATGTTTCGGCGATAAATATTATATCTCTCTTTGATCACTTGATATAATGATCAAATAAATATGCTATGTGAAAATTTCGCAGATGATACTATCGATTTAATCTATTAAAAAACCTATTAATGGTACGCAACCGGTTTTCCTTTTTTCATTTCCTTTTTTTATTTGTTTTATCCTCGATCGATCTTACTATCGCTTGAGCGAAATTGCATAATTGCATAATTTACAATAAGTATTCGAATAAGATCTGAGAATTTAATTCAAACTCGTTTAATTCAAGTTTAATAGATATCACGCCCATTAACTCCAATGCATTGAAATTTTAAATAAAAAGTAATCTTTTCTAGCGATAGAGAAAATTGCTCTTATAAGAAAAAATTAATAAAAGATTTTGGATAAAGTAATAAATTTTGTATTACGTAAGAGAGTGCATATCTCATGTGATGCAAAACATGAGTGAAAATCATGCTGCGCCTGCCGTTCATACCATATGGCAAAAATAAAACAAGTAGAAACTTGTATTCTCTTCTCGCCGAACCTAACGGTATCGCAGAATGAAGGATGCAGGTATAGGATAAGAACGCCCGGAAGAGGCGTTAAAAAAGGAGCAACGTAGAAAAAGCATAGAAGTAATTTTCTTCTTTCACTTCACGCTATTTAAAAAGTATTTTTACAACTTTAAAATTGTATTTCTAAGATTCAAAAAATATTTAAAATAGATTTATGATCGATACATCCAAAAATAAGAAATTAAATTGGTGCACAAAAATACACAAAAATCTTAATTATTATCAAAAAACATTTTCTATTTATTAGCTTCAAAAATTTCAATAACAGAATATTACTTGAAAGTTTAACACTGAATGATATTGTATTTCACACTTCCTTTACTTTTCTACATATAAAATAATTGAAATCAAGAACTCTTTTCAATATATTTTTACATGTAATGTAATATAATATAATGTATTGTAATGTGAAGTATTGTGTATGTTACTTTATATATGTATGTGTATATATACACACGTATGTGATGCATAAGTAATTCTATTATTGTATAACTACTATTACATGCAATTATTCTTTTAAGACATTTCCTAATCACAATCAAATTAGAAAATTCAGTTTTCTTGATTTCTTAAAATAACAAGTTCTTACGAAGACATGTTAAGGATAAACTAATGGGCGATAGTGAAGCTAATCGAAGTGATGCGTATATAACTGTGCTGTGCAACCTGTCCTCTATCACTCGTGTTCCACTGACCCAGTACACTTTGACCTCCATTATGTTGCACATAGCATTTAACATAGTGCACGTGTTTGTACAAGATATTTTATATCTATCGGCTTTTTTAATAAATTATTTAACAATAATTTTCCCTGTTTTTTTTTCATAAAAAAAAGAATAAACAAGAGTTTTATCTAAGAATTAACTTAATACAAAATAACAGAAATTTAATCTACATTTTTACTTTTATTAACAAGATAAGCAATTAATTACTTGGCCATTGCAATTTCTATAATTAGTCAATAAAGCAATTTTTAATCGATTTTAATCTTTTAATCGATTTATGTGTCATTAGTTCTGTCATATAATTAAATTTTTAACTCGCACTAAAAATACCGTGTTAACATTATCCAGCAGCGTGAATCAGCATTATCATTTTGTGATATTTCAAGCGTGAAAATATCTAAATGATTTTTAAAGATTAAACATTTTTCTTATTCATAAGATATTAACAAAACCTATACGGAATAATAAAAATCATACATTCTAATATCCATTATTTAACTAATCTAACAACGATGTTTTATTAGATAACTTATAACTCTCATATAATTACTCTTGTTGAAATACTGAGATTTAATTAGCGGTATTATTAACATAATTCAATCGCAAACTATAATGTTGAAATCATAAATTGTAATTATTAGAATCATTATTTTCAGTATAATTAATTTTTTCATCTGCGATTATTTAATAACTTTTATCGTTAGGATTTGCAGAAAAATGTAAAATATATTCAAGATAAGAATATTATCTATTTTCATGTTTTACGAAAGCAAAAGTGATATAATAAAAAGAGAAGATAATAATAAATTAAAATCTATCATATTCAAAGATATAACTAATATTCCAAAAAATGTTGCCACACATATTTTGCGTATATATTTTTATCAAATTAAAAGACTATAAGAGGAGAAGGTATTTAATTAAATTTTTACGAAAAAAAAGAAATATGAATGAATAGTTAGTATGTAAATGTTTTCATTAAAGTAAATAACAATAATTCAAAGATACTGCGCACTCTTTCAGTATTATTTTAAAATTTCTAACGTTTGCGTGTAGCTTACAGTGTAGCAATTGTAAGGTCGAAATAAGATTTATACGATGAGATGATTCAGACATTTTGCTAATTAGCAATCTTTTAAAAACATTAAGGCGGATTTATTTTTTTAACACGCCAACTTGCAAAGTGTTTCTCTTATTATGTTACTCATTTTGTAATTAGAGCTATTATCTTCTAACATCAGTTAGAAACATATTAGCAAATTGCTTTTTCAAGCTAAAAACAAACTTTGAAATAAACACTTAATATAAGATTTATTGTAGAAATATCGTACGTTAAAAAAACAGATTAATTAATATGTAGAAGGACACGATAATTGCAAAAAGTCTACTGAAATTTTATTTTAAAAAATTAACTTTATCAAACACTTTTTATTAGTGCGACTTTTACAAAAATTGAACATGAAGTGTGGCAAGAGCTATCGCTAATCAATTGCATGCCACAGTAGGAATTACAGTGAATCTAACGATTAACAACTCTCTCTCTCTCTCTCTCTCTCTCTCTCTCTCTCTCTAGTTTAGTTTATCAAGATAACAAAAATATTTTGACTATCATGTTACAAGAATTAGCTGGTCGACCTTGTACGCAACGTTAATTATGCACGCTCTTTAAATGTGGTGAGAGTTGCGGTATGATACGCAACGGCTCTCACTTTGATACTTGTTATTCATGAACGATAATCATTGTAAGGTAATCGTATGTTCTTTAGCAGAAATATTGCACTAAGAAGGAAAACACATTGTTTCGACACTAAAACGCGCAAATTAATTAACATCTGGTAAAATTAAGTATTCAAATGAGAATTAAAATCCTTTATTTTATTTACATAATTTTTAATGAAATATATAATTAATACAATACTATGTGTTTATATGCATTATATTGTAATAAATATATAAAGAAAAGCCTTCTATTATAGGCGCCTACTATGAGATAGCGGCCTTTCTATTAAACTAATAAACGCTATCTATTGATTTCACCATAAATTTATTGCTCTTGGAAAGAAAATTATTTAGTGGAAAATTCATTATTAGATCATTCCTGTAGTCGTTATAAAAAAACATTTTAGAATTTGGATGTCTTCAAGTTTCGTTGAGATGAGTCTTTAAACCTTGTTTATTATTTAATAAAAAGTAAATATTTGGCAATAAATTCTTCATGTAGTGATAGAGTAAGATTGTATTAATAGAAAAATATGGGATATGTGAATTGCTTAATTACAGAAGTTAAATTTGATGATCGTAAAACCGTAATGCGTGGAAATCGTAATTTGAGATATTTCTAATATAAAATAATCTATGTCATACCGAAAATCGCTAAAGTATAAATGTTATTGTGCAATAATAAAAAGGATAAAAACAGAATGCTTATTTCTGCGATGCTTGATTCCAAGTACAAGTAGTCCTGAGTACAATGCAACGTATGCTCATTTTGCGCACACACTGGCAAACTAATATCTGTTTGTATTTGAGAAACATTACATAAAGTTTTTCAATTGCAATACTGATGTACTTTGCATTTTATTATTGATTTTTCGGGACATCTCAATTTTTTGACTTTTTAATTTACTCACCTTCACATTTTAATTTAAAAAAAAAGGAGAATTTGAATTAAATTTTACATAACATATTATCTCAAAGCTTATTACATTACTTTCAAAATAATTTATTCTGTTTTTTAAATTCTGCTCATGAACTCCCAGCATTTACCCAAAATGTCAAATGAAATCAGTATATCATAATAGAATCCTTTCCTATACATATATTATAATATATATAAATTAATATATATAAATTAATTAGATTCTGAGTTAAGTAAAATGTGTGTATGTATGTGTACATGTCGTTATTATTACTAAAATATTCAATATAAAAAGAAATGATATAAATCAACGTTCTTTTTTAACTTTCTATTAAAAATTATCATTACTCTCTAAATCTGAATCAGTGGATAGTCACTAATTACTCAGTGACATACTTGGCACTGATAATTAGTAAAGTTC
>NW_011627094.1:989752-1005837 GCF_000204515.1 Acromyrmex echinatior | reverse complement strand
TTAAAGATCTCACATTTAATTCACTGATTATTAGTGGCACACTTGGCACTAATATCAGTGATTATCCACTGATTCAGATTTAGAGAGTAAGAAATTTACAGCTAAATTTAAATATAATATTTAAATAGATTATTCTTATATTATAAGAACGTTTTTTATTTCATATATTTTTATTTCATATATATTTTATATATAATATTAAAAATAATTGAAATTTAATTTGTATTCTAAACGTTAGTAAACATAGAAACAGTTATATATCTAATTGCTAATATTTCACTAACAAAAAATAATACTCTTTTTTACAAAGATAGAAAGAGAGAGAGGGGGGAGGGAGGGGAGAGGGAGAGAGAAAGGGGATAAGAGTGTGAAAGAAGAAGAAGAAAAGGAAAATGAAATTAAAATATAAGAAAATCATGACTAACTTGTCTATTGTTATAGTAAAATTAAGTGTGCTAGCAACATATAACTTTAATATATTTTTAAAAAATTCATAAATTATTATAAAAAATAATAAATAAATTTGAATAAATTCAGATATTTTCAAAGCACCCGGTATGTACTTTAACAATTCTCACCATGAAGAAACTGTTTGTCATATATCTACATCGTATTTCTTTGACAATTACCATGACTTGCGTATTCAAATGATACATTATTAGCAGACTATCTTGTAAAGATCAATTAACGCTAAATCGACTACCTTTCAGATACCGACTAATTAAGGAAAGTGTCGAATGAACAATGGCAATTTACTACTCATGCTGTAATATTGTTCCGGTCTGATTACCGGCACGAGTTCGCAAGCATCTAACAACGTATTATCATTAGTCGCGGCAGAAAATTGCAGTTAAGAGAGAATCGTGGTTTAGAACGGATTAATCGAATTACGCAAGAGTAAACCTTGTCATTGCTTAACCTATTTAAGTTTCAAGATTAAGTTCAACTAATTAATGCTTTAGATGAATATATAATATAATAAAAAAATCGGTATCTATAAATCAAAACAAAAATTTAAAAATTGCAAAATTTTCGAGCGCAACAAGTTTCTGCTTTACATAAAACTTAAAGTGGTTTATCGACAAATAAAACTAGTTACTCACCATGTCTGAGCTTTCCCTTCCTAGAGATTAGCAAGGACAACGGCCTTGGCACCTTTTCGGTACAAATATTATCACTGTTATCATTTCTCACACCAAAAAGAGCGTTTCTGCCAACTTTCATGTATTGCCTCCCCATCGCCTTCGGGGACCTCGTCCCGAACAAAGATGCAATAAACTTCATCTTCGTTCTTCGATTTACTCACGTTGTAGAAGAAATAATCTCCTTTCGAGACTGTTAATCGATAAAATAACTTCACTTAATGTAATTAAGCTAATAATAAGACACTTATTAGATCAATCACGTTATTTCAGCCGTTTCTTATAATGTTTATTAATATAAAAGAAAGCTCTTTGTTTTAATCACTCTTTTATTAGGATTGGTGTCCTCGATATTCGAACTGGAGTCGAAAGTGGAATAAAAAAATCTTAGATAATCCACTAGAAATTACTAATTAATTGTATATGCTCTAATTAGCAATTGTAAGCACGTTGACCCAAAATGAATATTGCGTGTGCAGGAGATCATCATCAATATCGTCATCATCATCATCATCATCATTATCATCATCATCATCATTATTATCATCATCTACTGTCACTGCACTGGGCATTGTTCTCACATTGAACACACAGCTGCGTCATCATTACCGTCGTCGTTATCATCACTACTGTCTGTCCCCCGCCGTTGTCTTGTCGATAGCGATTTCGACAGGTACCACTATACCACGTATTTCTTACGTTTGTATTACGCACTGCACTTTCACACCTGGTCCAGGTAAAATGTACATTCCCCCAGCTTCACTTTCACTCGCCGTCTCGCCGTTGGTCCTTCATTCTTGACTTTTGCCTGAAATGCAAAACCAAATCGAAATTAAATGAGGAAGGAGAAGGTGAAACTGACCGGAACCTGGACTGATCGTGAAAGAAAAATACAACGAAGAATAAATTTGCGACGCGATGCGTCCTGCAATGTAACTTTTGTCATCAGACACATATTATGTAAATGTGAAGTACGCATTTATACGAAATTTTTAGCGTAATGTCAATATTAAAACTGCTCAATTAAAGTTACAGAAAAATCACGGAATTTATATTTTTGAGCAAGCATAACTTCTAATCGTGTTTTATATATATATATATATATATGACAATTATCTTTTTAAACTATATATGAAACTATCTCTCTCATTTACATTTTAAACTATGTCCTAAATTGTATTCTATATATATTTTAATAAAAAGGCATACTATTTTATATTTTATACTTAATATTTGTTATTTCTTTTAACATTTATTATCTTTTTTAAGAGAATTTAAGGATATCATTTTTTAAATATACGTTTCTTGATTTCATGTAAATGTCAAGTTAAGTTTATGTAAAGTCAAGATGCAAGCTGTAACTTCAAACAATTGTATGACTGAGATATATACAACATGTGTATCACTATAAAACAAATATTTAGCAAATATTATTATATTTAGTAAATATTAATATATATGAGATAAATATTTAGTAAATATTAATTAGAAAAAGAAGAAGCATGATTAGTTAGATTACCATATGACCGGCATAAAAAATCAAGACATCTATGAAATAAGTGACTATTTTTTATAAAAATTCTCTTTAGATAAAATAAAAAGGAATAAGATTTTATTTCTTTGGAGGGAATCTCATTCCAAAAGACTGAAAATTGAACCAATCTTCAAAAAAGAATGAAAATATTTTTACCCTAAAAAAAGAATGGGAAATTTTCACTCCTTTGAAATGAAATTTTACTTTTTAAAGTGAGATTCCTCTCAAAAGAATGAAATCTCACTCCTTTTTTAGTAAAGTAAAATTTCGTTCCTTGGAGGAAATCTTGTTCTAAAAAAGTAAAATCTTCCGAAAGAGTGAAATACCACTCCTTTCCAAAGATGAAAATATTTTCACTCTTTTTCAAAGACTGGCTCAATTTTCAAAGTTTTTTTAAAAAATATTTTCTCTGTACAAATACTTTTTGCACTCACTGTATATGTATTGCAAATTATTATGAAATAATTATTTTGTTCCTGTTTAATGTATGCTTTTACTAATATGTGAGCAGTCTCGCAAAATTTGTTTGTCTTGCAATCTTTGTTATTGTTGATCGATTTTTTTGCAACACTGATGTAGGACGTATCCTGATTTTGGATGATTTTGAAAGAGTCCTAATTTATTTTTCAAAATGGGTGAAATGTCCTGATTTATCAATAGACAAACTTGCGCTTTTTTCGCATGATTATATTATTATATTTCATTCTGAAAATCTTTTGGAATGAGATCCACTCTAAGAGATTTACAGAATGAAGTAATATAAGCAAGCAAACAAAGCGCAAGTTTGCCTATTATTATAAATCAGGACATTTCACCTATTTTAAAAAATAAATTAGGACTCTTTCAAAATCATCCAAAATCAGGACACGTCCTGCTACATCAGTGTTGCAAAAAAGTCGATTAACAATAACAAAGATTGCAAGATGAAACAAAGAAAGATGAAAAGTTTGCGAGAATGCTCACATATTAATAAAAGCATACATTAAACAGGAACAAAATAATTATTTTGATCATGAATTTGCAGTACATATACAGTGAGTGCAAAAAGTATTCGTACAGAGAAAATATTTAAAAAAAAACTTTTTAAAAATATTATCCAGTGAGAAATAAGTCATTGAATTGATGTCGAATCAATACGATAATTTCAACACCAATTTCGATTCGATTTAATTGACGATCATTTCTTACTGAGAAATTAATAATTTATTCATAAAGAATAAAATAGACTATGTTTCTTAAAATTATTAGGTGTTGGAATTAATTCGTAGCGTTTTTTAATGAAAGAATGTTATTTATTTCACATGAGCATTAAAAAATACATTAATGAAAGTACTTCCCATCACTTGTAAAACGCTACGAATTAATTCCAACACCTAATATATATACTAAAAAGATATGTATTAATTATAGAAAATGTATCATCTGAAAAATAAGCGAAAATTAAAAATTGTATTGTTTGGATGCTCTAAGAAAAAGTATTCCTACAGTCGAGAAATTTAGCTTCTAAAATCAGAAATACATGCGAAACTTATTTGTTTATATTAGAGTATATTTATCATTGTATAAAATTGATAATTAATGTTTATTTTCTACAAAGATTTTTTTAATAAAAAATTTCCTTGTACTTTTTGCACTTATTGTATTTAATGTATACTTAAATGCAAATATATTTAATACACGAATAATTTGATCGTAAAATTATCCTTTCCGCTCCTGATGTCAATAATAGGTATACATGACAATCCAAACGCACCATATAATGCTATGAATACTATATCTAAAAGATACTATACAAAATGTATGAAACAATTATAAATAATTATTATAAATAATAAATAATTGTAAATAATTATTGTATCTATATTAATTATCGGATCATATTAGTCCAATTCTTCAATTCGTTAAAACTGTTCATAAAAACAAACCTATATATTATTATTTTATTTAAAATTGCTCTCTAACATCCTACTCTTTAATGTTTTAAAAGAAAATAACAAGAAAATAACAAATTGTTATATCTTGCACAATTAATTCTAAAATAATTTTTAAATAAATTAAAAAATTATATAACGTTTGAAATCAATGAACAAAAGTCGTTCATAAATGCATCGGATCATTTAAGGCATGAATATTATCAATAAATATTATTAATGTCTGACACACTATACATATATGAATAATTTATTTCTAATAATGATACACTACTATCGAACATCATTGAACAATATACCATAATTTAAGATTATGACGTATTAATCATTTTGCGACGTGACATAAATGCCACGCTATACATTAAATGATATCTGCTGAAACAGTAAATTAAGCAATTATATTGCTGGCGCACGCAATTGTAAATACCACCGAGGATTCTTTTATTCGTTATAATTGTTTTGTTTAACAAACATTTAATCGACCAATTGCTACAATAATTATAAGAAAAAATTAAAAGATTTACGTCAATAATGCAAAAAATAAATAATGTGTGTCATAAATATTCTCTTTTAAAAACATAATCTATCAAGAAAAAATGATCTATATATATATACAATAAAATAATGCAAAAAATAAATAATGTGTATCATAAATGTTCTCTTTTAAAAACATAATCTATCAAGAAAAAATGATCTACATATACACAATAAAATATCATCTTTTTGTTATTTTACTTTGTGTGTGGGTGTGTGTGTGTGTGTGTGTGTGTGTGTGTGTGTTTTATATAATCTTTAAAAAAATTCAAATTACTAATTATTAATGTAATTTTATGCATGCAACGGTAATTTTGTATACTAATGATGTCCTAATAAAGGTCGAAACGTTTATAGTTATATTAAAGATCATTTTGTACTTTTTATAAAGTTTAATTGCTAAATTTGCACTAAAAACTAACGTTGGCTTCTATGCTTTTTTATATTATGTAAGTTTTGAATTATAATTAAAGCCGTTTATAATTATACTTTGTTCAAACCATTAAATTATTAATCATTCCGAAAATCATCCAATAACATTATCTTTTCACAAGTTATGTGATCTAATATTATTGATACATAATTTAAATGGACAAATAGTTAATGAATAGTGTTGTCAAACTTGATACAATTGTAGATTTGATACATTTTTAATTATATTGGCACCTAGATACTACATCACAGAAAAGGTAGTAAGCAAATAAAAGAGATAAACAAAAGAGATAAATTTTTTCTATCTCTTGAAATACATAACAAATGATAACATTGTAATATAAACAAAAAGCAATAAAAAATGAAATATTGCAATCTAAAGATCGTTATTACAATAAGAAAAAATTATAAGAATTAGTCACATTACGATCTTATAAGATACTTTATATTGTGTAATAAATATTTTTAAATGATATTAAAGTATTGATGGCTACTGAACTTTATTTATTCTTATTAAGAATAAGTTCATACTAAATTTTTATATCTGTAATATGTTATAAAAAAAATGAATTAATTTTTCAAATGAATTAATTAACATTTAAAGCTTCTTAGTTATTACATGTTTTGGTTCTTAAATTGAGATTATCTTCAGATAATATAATAAACGCAGTTAATTTTTTACTAAAAAAGAACCCATAAACTCGATAGAAAACGTTAAACATGGAATGTCAGATGCTTCACAGAGAAACAGAAATTACTCACAAACGGTTTAACGACCGATTGTTGAGACTTAGTTCTAACAATGTTGATTCCATTGTCATTTCCGAGGAGTTTCTTGATATTCTGAAAAAACAAATTGTTAAAAAATATATAAAAATCTTGTAAAAATTTAAAAATTTATGTTAAAAGCAAGTAAAAACGTCATCTTGATAAAACACTCACTAATATAGTCATCAATATAGTTTTCATTTCGTATAATAAAATTTCCGTTAGAATAAAAAAAATATCATAAAAAAAATATCATAAAAACAGAGTGATAACATATAAAAAGAACTCGTATTGTTTTAATCTTTGTATAAAAATAATCTTTGTATTGGTTTTTTTAAATTAAGAGCTCTATATTCTTTATTATATAATTTCAAATTCATATAAAAACAAATTTAATGGAACATATTTTACATTTTTAAATATTTAAATATTCTTACTCATTAACATGTTGCTGAAATAAAAAAATAAATTATATAACTAAATGACAAAAATGTATTAGATTGAATGTATTAGATTGAGTTTACGGGTTCTTTTTTAGTAAAAAATGAACTGCGTTTATTATATTATCTGAAGATGGCTCAATTTAAGAACCAAAAGATGTAATAACTAAGAAGCTTTAAATGTTAATTAATTCATTTGAAAAATTAATTCATTTTTTTTATAACATATTACAGATATAAAAGTTTAGTATGACCTGAATTCTTAATAAGAATAAATAAAGTTCATTAGCCATCAATACTTTAATATCATTTAAAAATATTTATTATACAATATAAAGTATCTTATAAGATCGTAATGTGACTAATTCTTTTAACTTTTTCTTATTGTATGATCTTTACATTGTAATATTTCATTTTTTATTGCTTTTTGTTTATATTACAATGTTATCATTTGTTATGTATTTTTCTCAAATAAAAGAAAAGGAGAAGCATAACAATTATTAAAAAAGAAAGAGAAAGTTAGAATAATATCTGAAAATCCTATTATATCGCTTTCTTTTATTGAAGAGATAACTGTAATTTTTACAAAAGATTAAAATATTTATTAGATAAAATATAAAATAGATTAATTTTTTATTTAATTTTAATATATATATATATATATATATCCACACACACACACACACACACACACACACACACACGAACATCAGGCGATGACTCACATTGGTATTTCCTTATTACATCATTACATTTACATTAATTTTTATTTTTTATTTTATAATTTCGGTATTCTAAATTCTACATTTAAGATAAAATTAATGTTAACTTTTCTCTATCAACTTTGTACATTTATAGAATGTAGAAAAAAATCATAAGCATGCCTATATTACGAAATAAAGATATATTCCTTGAGGGCAATAAATATATAAAACATTAGCTGCTTTCAAATATCGGTAATCTGATTTCGCACACTTTTTCTGTATTATATTAGGTGTTGGAATTAATTCGTAGCGTTTTACAAGTGATGGGAAGTACTTTCATTAATGTATTTTTTAATGCTCATGTGAAATAAATAACATTCTTTCATTAAAAACGCTACGAATTAATTCCAACACCTAATAAATTTTTTAACTAATATTAAATTCATTTTTCCTTAATAGAAATATTTGATTAAATGTTCTTCCTTTTTGTAGGCTTCTAATTTTCAATCATATATTATTTTCACTATAAAAATGTAAACGTAAAAGCCAATATTAGATAGACATAAAAAATTAATATTAATAAAAATTAAATACAATAAATATTTCGACTTTTGATTTGAATCCTCTTCAGCTGATAAAATAACAAAATAACAACTGACAAAATAACAAAAATCATGGTAGAATTCGACAAGATGTTGTATTTCCAAAGATGCAAAATAATAGCACATTTTGATCTTAAATGCGGCTAATATGAATATAACGTTCAAAGTTATTTAGACTTGTATTATACACTCTTTATGCGCATTCCTTTGCCGTATTTCACCGTTATATTATTACAATTTTAATTTTCGATTCATGATGTAAATATTGTATTTAACCAAATACTAAAGTTTGATGATAACATTTTTTATTGCATCATATCTATATTTTTTATACACATCCATTTAGTGTCGGCTTTTGTTTGTACTTTATTTAAATTTTTCGAATATATTTATAATTAATTTTTTCGAAACTTTTATTCTTTTATATATTGTAAACATAAAATGTAAACAAAAATTTGAAGAAACAAAGACATGTTTAAAATCACCGAAACAACGAGAATTCACGCAAATTCATTAGCATGTACGTCTTAAATTTCTTCGACAAGTAATTCTTACAGTAAATATGATGACACATGCATAACCGTCATCGTAAATAAATGACTGAAAAAGTTTCCAAGAACATAGTGATTTCTCAAAATGTATGAAGACAACGGATTAGCAAATATTTCTTTACTAATTTGACATTGAAAGAGTGCATTTCTTTCTCGCCGAGTCATCAAGTTCGATTGAACGGAATGATTTACATCACAATGATGTTATCAGATGATACAGATTATGTCACACATCGAATGAACGTTATATACGCCCAAAGGCGCCTAAATTGCAACGCTGTTTTACAAAACTCGATAAATTAAGAGAGAGTTACGTAGAATTGCTTCAAGATCTTTTTAAGGTGGTTAATGGTCACACACGCCCGTTATAAATGCGAATTGCACTAGAGCGTTTCGGCTGCATTCGCATAAATCTGCCAGTCTTTCTCTCTTTCTCTTTAGGATTGCAAGTATACATGCGCGCACCTTACGCGTGGAAAATGATATACGCGAGTGCAATTTAACCTGGACTTTCTGTCTCGTGTCTACAAGGGCGATCGAGAACGGGATTTTCGCGCCACTGTCTCTTATTGCTTAATGCGTTCTTACAAAAACCCGTGCATTATTCAGCTAGTCTTGCCGCTTTTGCAGTTCAGCGAAAACATACCAGTAATGGTCCGGTAAGTTTCGATTGCATCTATGTTGCTTTATATATCTTTACATTATACTGTAATTTTTATTTGTACTACAATTATTATTGTGTTGAGAATAAAGATGATATAGTAAAGAATATAATACAATATATCTACTAATCTATTTGAAGAACTCGCTATACTGCAGGAAGAGACGTGTGTGAACAATTCCATACGAATCATATCAGAAATAAGATTTGTTTCGTTAAATACGTTTGAACATGATGCATTTTTCGTTGCTGCTTAACATACCATCACGATTGTCATGTGTAACCGATAATTGCAAAACAGTGATATCTACTTTGCGGTGACAGCATTTGCGATTGCAAATAGCTGATTAAGCTTAAGTTTCCGTTTATCGTTGCAGACATAATTACGTGATGTATATATTCACGTTAATTGTCGATCTCATTATCGAGCATATCTGATATTGAACTGTGTCATCAACGCGACTTTCGATCAAGGAGCAAGGAACAAGGTAGTCTTTCATTAAGTATTACGCAGAAGAATGTTAATCTATTTCTAGAAAGTGAAACGAGTGGAATTTCAAGTATTATTAAAAAGTTCATTGAACGCCCGTGGTATGCGAATTTCCAATCTTGGCGATAAGAAGAGCTATCTTCGGGATTTCAATCTTCGTCGGAAATAAGTTTATCATATGATATATGTGAACCGTTTACTTACAATTAGATATGTTATAAAAGCTATATTATGAAAGCTGCTCGTTTTGATGTAAATTTTGTATACCCTTACAAAAATTTAATTTAATATTGACTAATTTAATACTAAAAATTGAATAACAATGCTTTTAATACTCAAAATAAATAAATAAATAAATAATCACTACCTTCTGGTATTAAATTCTAAGAAATGCAGCGAACGTACTTAACGTATCTACAACTATTATGATTTTTTTACCATGAGGCCACTTCTACCTCTTTTTTTTTGCAAGTAGAATAAAACTCCTTCTTTTTGCATCTTCCGGTAACAGTTTGAGACTGTTCTCCTTTCCTACCTTTCTTTTCCTTTCTCTTTATCGGGATTATTTCCATTATCGATAAATAATGGTAATGACCTCAAACACGACGACAATGATCATTCTGACGGTGATAGCGAGAAGGAAGTCTGATAACTGCCTTTCTACTCACAAATGCAGGCAAGGATAGAAACACGCATGACACACGCTTCCGTCTGCTATTGCGCGCGGACGTTAAAACTAGATCAAGCTTTCACGATCTCCCGGCATTACCGAAAGAAGTGAAACCACACGGGGTGTTGTGTGCAGATGCCACGATCACCGCTGTTACGCCAAACTTGGTCGACCGAGCATGCAACGAAACAATCGATGATTCTTTCACATATCGCAAGACTTTCGCCAAAAGATCGAAGAAATGTAATCTGATATCCAAGTTATTATTATTGTTATTTTATGAGAAACGTCCTTGACTGGTTTGAAACAGTTATGTAATAATGCTTATCGTTACGTGTCGCCTTGTATATCTTTGATCTTTTGCCCAAGAAAGTTTCAAGAATACTTTTTATTACAGAAAATTCAAATTAAAATATTCTATTTTTAATAAATATTTTTTTATATATAAATTTAATATCGTTTCATTATTTTCGTTATTTTCTTTCTTCTAATTTACTTTGTAGATTTATGTATTATAACATTTACCTTTGCAGCAGTTTAAAAGTCATAATCTATTTTTATTATTATCTTTCAGAAGAACGATAGACTAATTAAAGATGTATCTTTTGTAAAAATATTTTCCACTTCTCGTTAATTATATACATTTTTTCATTTTTTTCATTGATATGCAAACTAAATTAGTATGAGCAAATAAAATATTTTACATATCCTATTATTTTTTTCTTTCATAAAAAAATTCTTTATACGTAATAAATCGCTGATTTGCTAATATAAAGATATTAATAAAACTTCATTAATATTAACAAAGCAAAAAGATTATCAGTCTCACTTTAATAAATACATTGATATCTTGTACTTTTCATATGTTTGCATTTTGTGTCTTTACTTAAAATTTAATAAAATATATCAGAAAGATTATAATTTTATACTAGAAAGCAAGTTATAATTAAAAAACTATTCTGCAACAAATAAAATTAAAATTTAGTGAAATTATAAATGTATATTTATATAAACTTATAGTTTTTAATTCGTATTATTTATTGTTTTGACTCTCCAAGCAATAATATAAACCTTTATCTTCTTAATTCAATCGTAATTAGATTTTTTTATTATCTATTATAATTATAGTTTGAACCGGTTTAATTAGATCATTTTGCGAATATCATTGAGCATTTAATTGCGGTCACGACAATGCCACTTCAGACGCGTAATAAAAAGGCTTTTGTTTTATCAACTGTAATGTAATTAGAAGTACTAATTATAAACTTAACGATAGATATTAACTATTCAAATTATAGAGTCAGATAATGCATAATAGATACCTTTCAAGAAGTTTAATAGGCAGATAGATCTCATAAATTTATATTTTTGTTAGATTTCTCTAATAAACTAATATTTATTTAAATATGTATAATAGATATATATTTGTTTTAAATTTTTTAGTCAACTTTAATATATTAATATTTTCTGCTAATAAGAATCTGTTTGTTGCGTATTTAAAATTTTATACATATATAAAATTTCTATCAAAGTTGCTACTTTTTTCAATGCTGATAAGATTGATTTATATTATATATCATTTACTTTTTTCGGCATATTTAGTGCTAATGGCGTTTTAAAGTGTCAACGTAAATATGTCTATTGACGTCACATACTTAGTAAAGATGTTACTATATTTCGAAGAAGTCAAAAAAACACAATAGTTCTCTTGTTTGCTTAGAAAACATCTTTTTGTTATTCGTAGAGATTTTTCAATATTGACAACAACATTCTTTATACATTGATGACAACGTTCTTCATACATTCATTTTACGACTACCATTGTGACTTTTATTTTGTATTCTTTGTATTAAGTCATTGTTAATTATCTGCAATTATTTGTTCTTTTAATTTACGCGCAATAAAAATTGGTATGGATGGGAGTGGATTCGTTGCGAAAAATTGGGCAAAAATTACAATAATCGCGTTCGACACGTATGCGCATAAGCTTCGCATCGCCGATGTTAAATTACTTTCTTAAAGTTTCTTAGAATTTCGAAATGATCCATACCGACCGTATTATCTTAAGCAATATTTCTAAAAAGAACGAATCACTTAAAAGGGACTTTCCATTTCTTACAAGGCGTGAAAAACACTGCACACAACTTCAGTAATTAAATGTCAATAATTTTTGCTCCTGCTGATCGAACTTTATCCTCGAATTGTAAATGCATTAGGTAGCTAAAATTTAAATATCTCTTTACAAGATGCAATTTTTAAAGTGTTAATTGATATGTAAATTGCTCGAATGTATGATAACAATTACATCAACAAACAACATTCGCCGCCGAATAATCTTTCCGGGATTTGTTTTATTTCTGAAGCTACACTGCGAGAATGACTCGCTCGCCGCGCAGATAATGACATAGCGAAACGACAATACAACGTAAAGAGAAAAATAATGCTCACTCGTTCCGCATTGCCGAACGAGTGATCATTATTTTTGTAGCCCAACGAAGAATATACTTTAACTGTTTTGCATTATCACAAAACAAGCGTTACAGAATGCAATGGGTTCAGTGTTTCAAAATGTTTAAAAAATATAAAATAATATCCAAAATAATATTTTTTCCGAATTATTCGCCTACTCATTTGAATGGAAAAAAAGTTTTTTTTGATAGACAACAGCAATTAAAAATTGTTAATAAATTACAATTCGAAACTTTTAAAATTAAATTTTCACATTTAAATCATTAATAACATTTTAATATTTCCCAAATGCCTGAGACGCAATAAAGATGCGTGATAAAAATTGTATTTATGCAATTGTATTTATAATTTTGGTATCTCGATGATAATGTGTTTCCGATAATATTGTGTTTTCGTAATAAGTTGATAAATAAATATCTCCAAATAAGAAAAGATTAAGTTTTTATCGATACTCAAATATTAAAGAATATCCATTTCAATTTTTTTTTTAAATATTGTATAATATTATTTTGATAATTTCCATTCAAACACGTCATACAATTCCGAATCTCCATTATGTGAACAATATTACATTTAAATTACTAATTTATTTTAAAATATATGCAGGATTGTATTTAAAATTTTACAAAAAATATGAGATATATTTTTATTGCTCCGCAATAAAAGAGCACTTTATGAAATAGCTCTTCCAAATATCATATTCGTGATTGTATGTTGTTTCATTTTCATGCTAAATTTAATGTAATAATAGCAACAAAGCAAATTTTTATGATTTATAAAAATATATTGAAGATTAACATAAGAATCAATGGATGCTTTCCATTTGATGACACACGTCGACAAGAATTGTTTTATCCTTGTTGACATTTAGAGAGTGACAAAGAACGACACTTGTGTCGACTTGTGTCAACTTGTGTCATCAAATGGAAAGCATCCAATGTTGATCCAAAAATTTGATCTGGCATTTTGTCTGACAAGGAATAATCTCTTTAAGGGAGTATTCTTTTCTAAAACATTTTTAGAAATTATTTAAAGAAAATTACTGTATATTCTTCTACGCTTTTTACATTTATTTGTACATATTTAATAAATGTTTATATGGCTATAAATATTTATTAGTTTTATATATATCGAAATCATACAATAAATCTTTTAATTCAAAAATCATATTTTTCACTTTTCTCTAGCTTGTCTTTGAACATAAATTGATAGAACATTAAACACAAAAATAAGCTAAAACTTAAAAATACTTGTATCTTCATTATTTTGACCAATATAAAATCCCTTTTAAAAGCTTTTTTGATATTTTAAATATTTAAAAAAGAAAAATCAATTCTTTTTAGTTTTAAATTGGACTATCCCTTTAATGATAATGAGGATCGGCCTCAGGTCCACAGCAACAATTACGCAGAAAAAAATTTAAAAGTTCAAAAATAGGAAATTCTATCGCATCCTGCGCATTCGCTCAACATTGTTCCATCCAATTATTTGTTTAGATCTTTAAAGTATTTGTCGACAAAAAAATATCAATTTGAAAGCTGATATTAGAAATCACTTTGAATAATTTTTTGTGTTACAAGATTCTACAAGAAAAAGTAAAAGTTTGCAGAAAACATGGCAAATTGTCATGGCCGACGAAGGATTAACAAATTTTTATAGGTAATAAAAATACAATAAATATACGACTGCTCAAATAATAAGACGTTTTAAAACTGACGTACAGAATACTAGTAAATGAGTTCATAGAAACAAGATAAGAAGAACGTCGACCGTTAAGCAAACTGTTACTAGAATAAATCTGAGGATCTTGAAGGATAAGAAATAATAGAAAACCATTTACTATTTGCATAATATATAAAATTCCATAATGGATATCAGATATCCTGAACATTAACATAATATGAAATTTTCGGATATTGACGTAGAAGTTAAAATGGTGTGAACGAATAGGTTTTATATTTTATTTTAAAAAAAATGAAATTTATTATAATAAGAAATTCTAAGTTTGAGATTTTTAGTTGATTTCAATATTTTTTTGTAAAATTCTTGAAATTAAAAATTCCAGAAATCCCGAATACCAAAAGTAACGACTTGCATATTTATAAATTACATAAATGCGTAATTTATTTTGCATAATTAAAAAAATTTTAATGCTATTACTGATGGAAAAATTTTACTAAAATTATTTTACTGTTCAGTAAAATTTCAATTTAATTTCAGCGATTTTTAGCTAAAAAGTTCATTTTCAGCAAAATTTCAGAAAAATTTCAATAATCTTTTTCAGTATGTTAGCTAAAAAATTCACTTTCAATGAAACTTTAGTAAATTTAATTTCGCTAAAATGTTTCAAAACGTGGACTAATTTCAACGAAATTTTTTTCACCAGGGATAAATTAAAAAATTAAGTCTCAGTTAGCACGCATGTACAAAGTGGAAATAATGTTTACTTCTATGTGGTTTAATTTTAATTGGTTCAATTAATTCCTGATTTCTTTTTAGCTCCGAGAATTAGAAAAAAATAAAAAGCAAGAACTGAGATTAAAGTTAATCTACGCATTAATAGAAATAAATTTGAGATGTTGTTTAGACATAACTTTAAGACGATTTTGAAATAAGAATGTACTATGAATATTCGATTTTAGACATGCATGCTGCCTAGGTTGTATATTCCAGACTAAGGAAATTCCTGAAAGTTTTATTTTCTTCTATCTCTCTCTAAATGACGTGATACATATCAGTATACATATATTGGATACTGATTCTGATAACCTGAAAACTGACGAAGTTTCTATTCTCCAAGGACTCATTTCCGCGACGCTTCTAAGTAGTACACGAGAAATCGGTCAGTGTCTAAGCTTCGCCGTAGGAGTCGTTAACGTTAACATAAGTAATACGCTTACTTTTAATATCATGTTAATCAATCTTCATAGACCATAAATCATACATTGCGAGGAAGATTTCTACATTATGTATAATTGTTATGTCACATACACACATTGAAATTTTAGCGAATTATATAAAATCATACATTTTATATTATAATCCGAGGATTTCATAATCTTTAAACAAGGCAATAAATATATAATAATGTGTATAATTATGTATATAATTATGTGTATAATTATGTGTGTGTGTGTGTGTATTTTATTAAAAAATA
>NW_011627094.1:885250-977766 GCF_000204515.1 Acromyrmex echinatior | reverse complement strand
AGTGGTAAAATATATGATAGGACAAATAACAACACATAATGTCACGACAAAATTCTAACTGTGTAAAAGAAATATTCGAGATTTATCGTCTGGTTTTTTTGCTGTAAAACAGGTAATGATTCTTTTTCTTTATATTCTGACTAGAAGATTTTAATATATACAATTTTATTTAGAATCAGGAAATTCTTGTTCTACACTTTTCTTGATATGACAATTGACCGTGTAACATTACTGCATGAAGCATCTTCACATACAAAAGAACATGTTTATTTAATTACAACTCTCGACTGTTGAATTTAATGTCAACTAGATGTAACTCTGCGTTTTAAGAATATTATTGAATTACTGAAGATGGCCAGATTGTGGCCGAAACGTTTAATGTTTTAATGAATGTAATAATAATTAAATATCACAAACTATAACTTGTGCTGTAGTTTTTTATGCTCTTATTTTTTATATGTGTTTATGAAATATTTTTTGGGAAGTATATATATAAAATTATGTCTATATAACGTCTTTAAGATGTCTTGTGAGTCGATTTATGACATCCTAAAGACATTATTCTTATGACGTCTTATAGACTTGTCTGATACTGACATATACTACTTTGTTTTTAGAGAATATTTCTTAAACAAAAGATAAAAATAAAACTTTAAATACATAAATACAAACTAAAAAGTGTCTTCTATCAGATAACACAAGCAGATAATATAAAATATTTCTATAATGCATAATTTAACAAAAATGGAGCGTCTGACGCAAGGCTCCAAAACTGACATTGTGGGCAGTAATGCCACATATTCCTATTCTTTTTCTTTTACAGAACTTATCTGTACAAAATATATCTACAAATGAATTGTATATAAGATTTTCCAGAATCTTTTCATTTCAATGTGAAACATTTTTGTTGAATTATATGTGTATTTTATGTTGTTCTGCAAGATGCAAATATGTAACGCGATAGTTTTTCAAAGGCTTTCTCATATATGTATCATTGCTTTCAGCTTCGATAAAGTTATTTGACACTATAAAGCAACATTACAACGATTAAGTTAGTTCATGATTTGTTTTACGAACAAGTGTTTTATGCTGCATCCCGATTTTATATTTAAAATCGTATTATGAAAAAATTAAGAAAGAAAAAATATAAATAAAATTGATTTAGGAAACTAAAAGCATTTAAAATGACGTAATATTACTAATAATATAGTCACTATTATTTAAATTATTTAAATTACACATTTTGCAAGAGAAAATCATAAGAATTTTATTTTCGTATTCCTAGAATTCATTTTCAGCTGATTTTGTAGAAACGAGCCACAAATATGCGAATTATGCGTTTATACTTTTTTAATTAATTAAACAAGTCATGTTTTTATTAATATTAATGAAGTATAAAGTGTAAAGTAGTAAGTGTAAGTAAGTAATAGTAGTAGTGTAATGTAATTGTAAGTGTAAAGTGTAATAGTTACTTTTTGGAAAAGGGGGTGTCGCTTTAGGAGACCTATATCATAGCGTTTCTCATTAGCAAAACTAGTGCGCACTCAGTGCTCTTTAAAGCCGTGTACACAAATCGACGTAAAGATATATGTTTAAAAAAAATATAGAAACGAATTAAACTGCGAAATCCTCATTACATTTTAACATGTTATTTGATAAAGTATACATTGGGCATTTTATCAATTGAAATAATTTTACATTCAGATTGGAGTAATGTATAATAACTTTAATGTGCACTGACTGCGCACTAGTTCTGCCAATGAAAAATGCTGTCAGTATCGGCGACTTTCACCTATTCAGATTGACCATGTTATGCCCTCGACATTATATATAAATAAAAGTTGTTCGATAATGTAAATTGCTACACATGTTCCAAAACTTGAATAACTTTCTGATATCTTCCGAAAATGTTTGGAAGGTCTAAAAAGCGTCTTTTGAAAAAGTTTTAAAGACGTCTTTCATACATGCATGTTTTCTGAGTACTTAGAACATTTATATAATAAAAAATTATTAATTTAATGATGTATTCTCTATAGGGTGCGTATCAAATCCGGACAAATTGAACAATTTCTTTAAATAAAATGTTTTTAATGAAAAATTAAATATTACAAAAAAATCCTTTTACATAGCACTTGGGAGATCCCTGTAGAGCATAATTATTCAATATATTCCCCATTAGCTTGAATGACAACCTCTATTCTTTCTCGGTCTGAAGCGTTCGCACGCATGCTGTAATATAGCGCTGTCCATGCCGACAAATGCTGCCTCAATAGTGATCCTTAATGACTTAATAACGTCACATTGGGATGCCGAGACTTGTTTGTAACTCTTTCAATTACGTACCCATACGTAGTAGTTTTATTTTTAAACATGATTAAAAAATCAAATTTAAAAATATTAACCAAACCTAGATAGCAAAATACCTTCACGATATTGGTACGGTGAGCGTACAGCGTACTATGTGTGCCGGTACCATATCTGTCGTACGTGCGTACTTAAAGCTTACAGTACCGGTACACCGTATTTTTGATACGCCGTATCGATAATGTACGCCTTAGATACGCATGTTACTAAAATTAATTAATTTTATAGTTTTATTACTAAAATGAGTATTATTAATTAATATGTTATTCTAGAATGCACGTTATAAAATTATAATTAAAAAAAAACGTTTTTCCTTGAATTCGGGAACTATAATTTCATAGTCCTTCGAAGCGGTCATCCGATTGCATACCGATTCTATCCTTGACTTCTGAAATCGTCTAGAAACCGCTGCACTTCGATGATCCACGAACACCTATGCAATCATAGATGTATAGCTATGATACATATGATCCTAATAGAAATTTGTGCAGTTCAACTGAACATCCAGTTACTGTCTAATATTTAATTTTAATGTTATGTACTATCTAATATTTAATTTTAATGTAACGATTTGTATTTTCAGGTTAGGAAATTATACGCTGTACTTTCGCAGTATAAGTAAATTATCATGTATATCGTCTTCGATTAGAGATCTCTACAGTCTCTCTCCTGTCGATAATACGCCGTATTAATGCGATATGGGTCATGTACCATGATATACCTAAACAATACAGGTACAATGTTGATACGCTGTACTATAATATCATGTACACTTTTTGTACTGCTATCATATAGTTACGCCGTACCCCGTCACCTCGTGGCAGGATCAATACCGTAACGGGTATCGTAAGATATCGCATATTTGGTTATCTGGAAATATTTATTAATAATAGCAAATTTATATCAATTGTCGATAATGTCAGCGTTCTTCAATTATCTCCGAGCTCTTGGGGCCCTTTTTATACCGCTGAAAATTTGCTTAGGATTGATGGTCTTTAAATAGTATCTCGCCGGTGACCCTGGGTAAATTTTCGTGACTATCAATGGGGCCCCGGAGGCTCGGGGATAATTGAAGAACAATGACATTACCGACAATTAATAAAAATTTATCATTATTAACATAAATTTTGATAATTTATTAAATTTGTGATTTTTTTTATTATATAAATACTGTATAAATAATAACGTAAATTTTTAATGCTAAAATATCTTATATATTGCCGAAAAATTACAATTTTTTTCTCTACAGTTATCATCTCTGTTGATAATCAAACTCAAAGAGCTAACATAATAACATTAAATTTGACTCACTGATAACATTAAAATTATAGTTTTAAGTAAAACTCGAGTATTATTAAATTTTCTTAATTATTTAAATTTTAACAGTCACGCAAACTTTCATAAACGCCGACCGTCTTTAATAGTATGTCGCATCTCAGTCAGAAATGATCAAATCGATGTCGATTCGACGTCGAAAGCATCAAATCAACATCGAATCGACGTCGATTCGATGTCAATTCCATTATCATTTCTGACTTAGAACATACATAAACAGAAGCGGAATAGAGCATTGAGCTTGATGCAAAAATCTGTGTGAGAGAGAAAGACAGTAACAGGTAAATATTGGTAAAGCGCATGCGTCTGTTCTTCTCGTTCTTGCTGTCCATCGCCCCGTGGTTGAATCTCTGTTTCCCGACCCCACACGCAGTACTTGAACAAGGAACACCGGAACTAACACCGGCACATTGAGAACATTTATCCCGTACTACCTTTCTCTCTCGCAGAGATTTTTGCATTAGCACAAGTCATAGGCAAGTATAGGCAATGCCTCTTCTATTTAAGTATATTCTAATGCCCGTATTCATAGTCAGAGCCTTAAATTTATCTTTAGATGCTCAGCAGTCTATGAAATAATTCATAGAATATCTAAAAATAAATTTAAGAAAGCCTTAAATATAAGGCCTGATTATGAATACGAGTATAAAATTTCTTATCACAGACTTTTATATAGGCATACTACTAGACTGTTAACTCCTTGAAACAAGCTTATGAAATGGACCCCGAAATTGTACGGTAATTCTGCGCATGCTTCACGAATATACCCAAAAGAATGCAGGGTTGCGTTCAAGAACTACGCCTAGATAACTCTAGGGTGCATTTTTGCTATAGTATACGTAACGTAACCTATACTTTAGAGTTATCTGGGCGTAATTCCTGAACGCAGCCCAGTATGGCTGTATTTTACATCAACTGTTCATATGCTAAACGTATAACCTTATGAAAGTGGTGTGATCTCATAGCGAAAAATATTATTTCTTTTGGAAGAGAAAGTGATGTGATCTCATAGCGAAAAATTTTGTTTCTTTTGGAAGAGAAAAAGTTCAAGTAAAAAGGTAAAAATATTGAAAAGACAATTGAATATTAGTAAATGTGTATAAAAGATGCGATCTTATTCAATTTCTTATAAATTAGAATAATTTATAATAGTTGCATTATGAAAATAAGTATTTGGTGGTTTTAATACTGTTAAATTAGATTAACCTGTCAAAATAGTCTGTTGATGTGTGCGCATGTACGGATTACGTCATAACCGGGTTCTCGACAAATGCATATAATGTTACATCAAAATTGGGGGCCACTTTTTCAAACAAATTAACAGTCTAGTAGTATATATAGAAGTCTGTGTTTCTGATTGGGATGGTGGAAAGGATAACATGGTGTGTGCAGTTGGACAATGGGTATTCTGATCTAGGTTAGTTTATTTTTTCTCCTAGATGTTAGCAATTCTGTAATTAAACCGAGAAGTGTCTGTCATAACTCGTAACCAATAGAAACCAGGGCGCGATTCTGTAAGGAAATCACACAGTGCGGAATAGGACTGCGGAATAGAAAATGCGTCATTGAAGCAACCAATCAGCGCTATTTTGTGTTATTCTGAATAACGCTGATTGGTTGCTTCTATAATGCATTCTCTATTCCGTAATCGTTTTTCGCACCATCTGATTTCATCCTAAAGGTGAAATCACACAGTCGAAATAGAATTGCGGAATACAGAATACGTCATTGAAGCAACCAATCAGCGCTATTCTGCACTTTTCCAACGCAAGTTTTGTGTGCTATTCACATGATGCGTCAAAAATGTATTCAGCATTTACATTTTTCCGCATCATGAACATAGCACACAAAACTGGCGTGATGGAAAAGTGCACACTGAAATCGCACGTAATGCATCATTGTTTTTTTTGATCTTGATATTTATATTTATGCACTCAAATTTTGTCATTTTGCTTCATTCATCTCGACATTACGCAATTTCATCATACCAATCAACATCAAATTATTTTAACCTCTCAAAATACGACGATTTATTACAAGAACAATGACTCGCTATTCCGCAACATCAAATGCGGAATAGCGCTGAGCGGTTATTTCAATAACGCTGATTCTCTATTCCGCACTATGTGATTTCATCCTAAAATCGGAATGAGACTACGCATTGAAAAATGAGATTGAAGCTTGAAAGATTGAAGTTTGCTCAATCAGAACAAAAGAAGCTAAAACTTCTTTGTCTTCATTGGTGAAATTTTAATCTTTAATCTTTAATCTCAATCTTTAATGCATAGTCTGATTCTGGCCTGACTAACTTTACCTAACATCGATAGGCGTGTAAAAGTTACGGAATCGCGAGTTTGACGACTGATGGGTTCAGAACACTTTTCGGTTTAATTACGAAATTGCCAACATCTAAGGGAAAAAATAAACCAAGCTAATCCGATTCGGAATACACCCAGTGACCTAGGATGCTTTCCAACTTCAATATCCTTAGACACCGTGCATACGGCGACACAAGTTGCGTTCCAATTGTCCATTATCGTCGACACAACACTATACATCTGTATTCAGTCGAGGGCTATGTAAGCCTGTGTTTTCTAATGACAATTGCATATTACTAACTGCGGCTATAAATGAAATTGGAAGACATTAAGTGACCGGCACTTTTACTTTTTTTTGTTAATATAGGCAGAAAGAGCTACATTTAATCTAATTCTATCCGAAATGGATCTCAACCGTGCACATTCTGTTCCAATTGAATCGTGCAGAAAAAACTAACAATGTTACACTTTGTGCATTCCTATACTGCGTACATTTGTGTTAGGATGTGTTAAGCAATTGGAAAGCACCCCTAGTTTCCATCGAAAGTTTAAATCGGATCAGAATGTAAGAACCAACTACAATCGAGCATTCCCCTGTCATTTGACTGTAACAAGAGAATACTCGACTGTAGTTGGTTGATTCTTCTGATCCGGTTTAAACCCTCGGTGGAAACTAGGCCACTGTCTCTTTCTAAATTTCTTCGTCTATGGATTGTTTGCAATATGAGTGAATAAGTCAATCCTAGGATTGTATGGGTATCTTAAGACAGTTATTTAAGACGATTTTAAGAACTTGAATGTCCCACGTTTCGCGTTTCACAGTTGGTAACACATGCACTATACACAATGCAGAGCAAAAGTAAGCGTGGTTTGGCAGAACTGCACACACACACACACACACACACACACACACACACACGCGCGCGCGCGCGCGCAATACTTCCACCATTATATATCGTCGGTGGCTTAGTTTCCACCGAGAGTTTAATCTGGATTAGAATGTAAGAACCAACCAATTACAATTCAGTATTTCCCCTGTCGTTTGACTGTAACAGGGGAATACTCGACTGTAGTTGGATGGGTCTTACATTTTTATTCGGATTAAATCTTTGGTGGAAACTAAGCCGATAATAACCTGATAATAATAGGTTTTTAAGCCTTAAGCTATAATAATGGCATCCGAGATCCTCTCTGTCGTGCAGCCAATTGAAAAATTTGTCGACAAAAAACGGACGCATGTAATATTGGCCTAAAACATAAGAAATCCAACCAATCAGAGTTCCTTATTTTATAAGGAAAAGGGAAAAAAGACGGATTTTGATTGGTACATTTTCTCATGCATTACATGTTATGCATTATGCAAGAGTTTGTGCTTCCCGCTTAAGGCTATCCACACAAACTTGCTTAGCATAAACGTATGCATAAATGCATGAAGAAAATTATCCAATCATATTTCTTCTATAAAAATGCACGTAAAATGTGATTGGATAATTTTCTTTACGCATACGTTTATGCGACTATGCAAGTTGTGTGGATATACCCTAAATGATGTATCATACATAATATGCGTGAAACGCAATGTACTTTTTGTTTCTTGTTTTTTGCCTTTTGTTATTTTTTACATCTTTTGTTTCTTATCCGATTTTTTGTTTTATATCGCCCGAGATAAAAGATAACGAACTTCGAAAGAAACAAGAAATATGTAGCAAAAAATATAATTATTGATAAAACAATTGCAAAGGAGAAAAAAGCAAAAGGTAAAAAAAATAAGAAACAAAGAGCACATTGCAGAATAGGCTTTATCCACTATGCATTGTGCGTTATACCAGAGTCTGTGCTGTGACCATAAAAAGCTGTGTATAGTCAAGTTGGCATAAGCGTAAATTCTTTTTTTTTATTAATCTTTGAAGAAATAGACCAATCTTGCATACGAGAAACGCGATATTAGTGCTTCCGATTGTTTCTTTAGCGTTAAGGTGATCGATCGATTTTTCTGAGAATAGCATTATGCAAATTCGTCTTTACATGAGGTGTGCAGTTGTGTGCAGAGTTGTGTGCTGTAACTAAACCACACGTATGCTCACTTATTGCCTTTTATCTTGCCTTCGGAGTGCCTCAGAGAATTGTTTGTATTCATTCGCGTTTGGGTATCTAGTCTTTTTTGCAAGTAATATTAATAGTTAACAGCTGGTAGTCATAGTTGCAGGATGTCTATTGTAGATAAAATTTCTCACTGTCAACGCAATTTAGAGACTTGTGGTGATAACGAGGATCGGGTATGTATATTATAGTACGATAATGCTATAACAAGATATTCGAGTTCAATAATTTATATGATTACTAACCAGTATGCAAAACTCTTTGTAATCATAGATCAACTATCTATATATTTACATTAATACTATTTTTGCAAATACCATTTCCTTGGACATATATTATGTTCTTTTTAGAAAATCTTTTATAAATATCTTTTAACAATCTCTACTAGTGATAATATGTGTGTATGTATGCGTGTGTGCATGTGTATCATTAAACTATATGTAACAATGTCGTGATGCTACAAATAAATGTTTACAATATATGTCCTTAGATAGATTATATTGTCTCTCATGAAAGATTAAAAATAATTACAAAAATAATTGTTATTATAAGATTACAATATTTACAAATAAAGATTATTCAAAATTCTATCTTATACATATACATATAATATTTATACATAATAGAATTTTGAATAATGTCTACTTGTAAATATCAACTTATAACAATTATTAATAACAATTATTTTTATTCTTAATATTCTTATAAGAAAAGTGTATAAAATCTTTTTAAAGATATATTGTATAAATATTTATTTGTATCGTTATCATATTACTTAATTTATATTTCATTGTCATATTATTGTTAGTAGAAATCATAAAAAGATCTTGTGCGTTTATAGGATATTTCTAAAAATAATAATGTAACATAAGTTAAAGAAAATGATTTTTATGATACACGGTATGTGTGTGTGTGTGTGTGTGTGTGTGTGTGTGTGTGTGTGTGTGCGCGCGCGCGTGTGCGTGTGCGTGTGCGTGTGTGTGTGTATATATAAATAACATATCTTTTTTATTGCTTCTTTTTTTATATTACTGTACTTTATAATCTATATCAAAAGAATATAAATTTGTTACATATTGTGTGTTTCCACAGATTTTACATTACATTTCCAAATTATATAATCTACCCGTGACAGTACAACATCTTCAACAGACAGGAGTAGGAAGAACTGTGAACGGCTTAAGGAAATACCATGGTGCTGTGGGTGATGCTGCTAAAACTCTAGTTTGCAAATGGAAAACTATGGTAGCAGATGATATTGAAGATTCCAGTGATAGAGAAGATGAGGATGAAACATGTTTAATTGATGCTTCTAAAACTTATACTGATATTCCTGAATCTCCAGTACCAGAGGATATAGAAGAAAGTGATTCTTCATTTGAACAGTCATCAGAATCAAAATATAGACATAAAAAAGACAAGAATACTTCTATGAAACATAGTGTAGTGCATTTGTCCAAGTCAGAGGAAAAACACGAAATGCATGAAAAAAGTAAACATTCTTCTAAACATCATTCTCATAGCGAAAAAAGGTCCAAAGAATCAAAAAGTTATAAAAATACCGTAAATAAAGAAGGTTATAGTTCGACAAAATATAATCATAGCAAGAGTGATGATTCGAAAAAAACTAATGATAAAATTACCCAGATAAATGAAGACAATAATAGAAAGAGAAAAGCAAACGACTCCAGTTCCCTGATGAAGGAAAATAAGAAAACGAAATTATCAGATAGCAAAAGTAATGATGAAAAATCTCAACCACCTGTTTCAGAACATAATCGTTCCCATCTGAAATCTTCTGGAATTCAGATAGAGGTGAAAATTAAAGTAGAAGATGAACAATTTTCAACAACTGATAACAAACAAAATATTAAACAGGAGAAGTATTTACAGGAAAAATCCAAGAGCAGTTGCAGTAAGCTTAAGTCCCAAGAATCAAGTAGTAAAGTAAAGAACAGCAGTGAAAAACAAAAACATAAAAAAAAAGAACATACTAGTCATAAAAAACATGATACAAAAAAAGATTCCAATTATCATTCTAGCAAAGAAACTTCTAAATCAAGAGACAGTTCCTGTAGTAGTAAAGATTATATTAAGAGCAAAGACAAGGATAAGAGAAAGGAGCATAAGGAGAATAAGAGTAAATATGAGAAGAAAAAAGAGACAAAAATTAAGTTAATGCAAGAAATAAATGGTGATGAAGGAATAGATTGCAATTCTGGTGTGTTAAAAGAATCATTTATGTCACATTATGTACTTAAAAGTAATAATATAATATATAATATAAATAAATAAAATTCAATAATCTGAGAGCAATTTTTATAAAAATATAATTTTTAAATACTTATAATTAAAAAATAAATAAATTTTCAGAACTTTACAAATAAAATCATATTTCGTTTTAAAATTATTTTTCTTAGATTATATTATATTATCTTAATTCATATTGCTTATCGTATATTTAGAGTCTGATCGAAACAACCGAAACACTTGGCTATATGTCAATTTCAACCAAAACCAAAACCAAAATTTAAAAAATTAGGAATCTTATAAAGATCATTATATACAGACATGCCTGTATCATATACTTTTTCTTCATAAACATCTTAATTTATTGAAACAATAAATTAAATTTCAGCCGAAATAAAAAACTAAAATTTCGGTTCTGTGTCAATTTTGACCGAAGAATATAAATACTTATTCTTCATAAATATCATAATTTAATTATTGAAACAATAATTACACATATTAAAAATAATATTTATGAAGAAGAAATATGATTTCAGTCGAAATTGACATATTATTTGTTTTCAGTTTCGGAAAAAGTTTTCAGTTTCAGTTTTTTGTCGTACTCTACATATATTAAATCTCTTATATATTATATTTATTTCATTCTTTATTTTTAATTGTAAAATAAATTATATATGAAATTAAACTAATTTTTATGAACATTGTAGAATTTAATGTCATAGAATACATTTAAAAGCTTATTTATTTTATAAAATCAAAATATTCTTAAATATTCTTAAATTTATAGCTTTTACTAAAAAAAAAATAAGAATTTAATTTTATTTAAAATTTCATCCAAAATTTCTCACGTATTTTTGCATAAAGTTTTTTTTACATTTTTTACATTACTTTTTATAATATAACAAATAAATGATACATTGATACATGTTGGCTGTGTTTCAAAACAGCGCTGAAAATCTACAGTTTACGTTACATATACTATATATTTGTCAGCACTGATAATGAATTTTGAACACAGTTATTGTTTATATATTAATAAACGTATATTTTATCTTGAATCAATATCTAATTTTTACAAAGTCTATAGTTAATAAAATAAGGATAGAAAATTATATGCAATAAAAAAATAATTAAATTCAGCAAACTGTACACACAATATTTTAAACCAACACTTCTTATGTTTAATAAAGTTTGTCTTTTGAAATTTCTTATATTGAATTCGATTCTATTCAATGTTAATACTATTAATAGATAAATAATATTACTGAGTAGTTAAATTAATTAATATTATTTAAAAAAATAAATGTAGAATATTTTTAAAAATTTGTACAAAAATTTTATACAAAACGTTTGTATAAAATTTGTAATTTTACATGAAAGTTTATTCAATGAATATTGGATACACCCATGTCACATTTCTATTCTTTTCAGGTGCAAGTTTCGCAGAAGCACTTGGCATGTGCTCCATGCCTCAGCTATCAAAAAAACGTCAGAGTAATTCATCTAATTCAAATCCCAGTAAGTCAAGTAAAACAGAACTGACGTCTCCTGTTACTAATAAAAAATTGCCAGCTGTGAAAATTGAACCAGAATGCGATGACAATCCAAATGTAATTTTTATATTCTTTTATATTCTATTATATTTTATCTTCAATTATTAAAAGAACTAAATCTAACAATTAAAAACTTTATTTTTAGCCACCATCTCTTCTAGCACCAAATGTAAAATTGGAACCATTAAATGTGGATTTGGCATCTACATTACCTGAAATTAGTCCCAATTACAAACCACTGCCATACGTTAATCCTATGCAACGCAAAGAAGAAATAAAGTCTGTTGATGATATCATTTATATCAAGAATCAAAGGTAGTTCTTTGCAATACAAATGATAAAATAATATTTTATATCTTAATATATCTATTATTGTACTGTTTACTTTATGCATTATTTATTCTTGTTCCAGAACAAAAGTGTATTCTGGTAACAAGGTTGGTTACACAAGCGTGCCGACATTATATGAAATATGCATCAGAGTGTTGATAGAAAATATCGATGGTAAGTCTTTCTTGATTCCGATGAAATTATGTCGAATGTTCCAATGTTCTAATGATAAATGTTTTTATTGCTAGCACTCGAGTTTACTGGCGGTGTACCATATGATATATTAAAGCCAATCCTAGAACGTGCCACATGTGATCAATTATTTATGTTAGAGCATCATAATCCATACCTCATAGAAGACACAGACGTATTATGGAAATATCATTGTAATCGAGAGTTTAAGAATAAAGACAGACAGGAAATGGAATCATGGCGTGAAATGTACATGGTAAATAAATTAAGAATTATAAAACAATAATGTATGCAATGATGTGTTTAAAATTTTATAGAATAGACTTATAATTTGCCTTATTTATATTAACATTGTAATGCATATTAACATTAAATAGCGCTGCTTAAAAAAAAAATAAAAACCCCCCCCCGCCAATATCAAACAATCTATTGATAAGTCCGTCCCAATGAGATCGACTAAACTTGCTTATGTAGATAATGTTGTGAAACCACCACGTAATGTATTGAAAAAACAAGCAAAATATGGTACAGCTAATGCCACTCCTGCTACTATCTCCAGTGTAAAGAAAAAGTTAACTGGCGGTGGTGCAGTTAACAATGCAACGAATATTGCTGTACCACCACCGCCGATGTCTCGCTTTAAAGCATCAAGTATGTATTTATTTCAAAAATTTCATTATAATTAAAATTTTATTATAATATTAATATTAATTCAGGGCTCGGTCTTATTTCAAATATATTTATTTAAAATATATATTTTAAATGAAAAAATTAAAAAGTTATATATTTATTATTTTAAATAATTTCTTTTGACCTATTTCTTATTTAATATTTTAAATAAGTTCTTGGAACTTATTTTATGTTTTTCATTTTAAATAAGTCATATAAATTATTTTACCGGGCCCTGAATATTATGATAACCAATAATATGTTAACCAATAATTATTTTTGTTAGCATCAAGTGGCATGAAGAAGACAAAGGCACCACTTATGGCAAAGGCATTGCAGTTAATAAAAGGTCGTTATAAACGGTAGTGATAGCAGTAGTTTTACGAATATTACGAATCATTAATCATTTAGCTCTAATAAACTGTATATTTGTCATCATTTCTTATACAGGGTGTCTGGAATTTAAATGTCAAAACTTCGGGAGACGTGTAGGGGATCGATAAACTAAGAAAAAAAATCCCATATGCTCCCATATGCTCGTTTTTGTTTTGAAGAAAATCGCAAAAAAAAATAAAACTAATAATTTTCATTTTTATACTTTCTTATTACTTATTTATGTTGTATTTATTTACTTGCTTAATATAGATATTGTTTAAAATGTTGGCCTCTTGCAGCAACGCAAGCGTTGCATCTAGGACAGCTCACGTTGTAGCTAATCTAGCGATATGTAGTGCACTGCAGCCTCGATTCAATTTCTCAATTGTTCTCTTAAGTTAATTGACGATGAATAAATTTCTTGCTTCAGGATACAAAGAAGTTCAATCAGATCAGATGATTGGAGTGGCCAAGGTACTATTCCTCCACATCCAATCCATCGTTGTGAAAAATGTCTGTTTAGCCAAGCTCGAGTAGTTCTGTTATAATGAGCTGGACACCATCGAGTTGAACCACATTTCAATCCGGTTGCAGGTGGATGTCTTATAAATAATCAAAGAAGCCAGTCTCCAAAAAATCTGTATATCTTGCTGCATTTAATCTGTCAAGTAAAAAAATAGTTCATTAGACAAAAACAAACAAAAAAGTTTTCACTTGAAAACGGAATTATTATTATTGATTTCATGTACGATTTTAGTGACGATAATATTTAGAGGCAGTGCAAGAACGAAGCAACTACGTTTTGTCTTTTTTGCGATTTTCTTCAAAACGAAACAAAAACGAGCATATCTCTCAGGACTTTTTTTCTTAGTTTGTTGATCCCCTACACGCTCCTGAAGTTTTGACATTTAAATTCCAGACATGTATATTAATCATTTCATTGCGATCATTTCATTTAACACGTTCCCTGCCGCATATGCGCCTCGTGTCTAAAGCGGGGAGTACAGACTCTTGCATAACGCATAACACATAAGACATAAGAAAATCAACCAATTACACGCATTCTACAATAAACCATTAATCATAAATCAAAAGTTAGAAGCTGGAAATTGACGACTGTGGTCAATTTCCAGCTTCTAACTTTTGATTTATGACTAATGGCTTATTGTAGAATGGCCATCAGAGTTCTTTATTTTATGGAAAAGAAGGAAACGAAAGACTTTGATTACATTTTCTTATGCATTACGTGTTATGCGTTATGCAAGAGTCTGTGCTTCCCGCTTTACTTTTTAATATTTTTTTTTTAAATTTTCATTTAATATTTTATGATATTGTATTACCTACTGCATGAAAAAAACGTCATAAAATATTTTATACCTGGGAAAAAATATTCTATATAATTATACAAAATTATATATAATTTAATATATTTGTATATAAATTAATATATTTTATATTGACATATTTTATATAATTATATATAATTTAATATATAATTAAAATATATATAATTAATAATACAATTTTATAATTAGATATATATAATTTTATACATAAGTTTATATACAGGATATATGTTTCATTTAAAAAAAAATTAAATGATATAATCGATTATCTCGCTAATCGATGATTTTATGGAAAAATTTTTCGAACGAAAGTTACATGGCTTGAAGAGGGACACATGATGGAAATGTGGATTTAACCTCGAGTGACCTTGTCAAAATCAAGTCAAGGTCATTAATGTTTTTTTTAAATGGAAATTTATTTTTTATTACATATTCTTGTAGTTTATCTCGAGAACTTCCCAAAACACTATAATAAAGTTATTTTTCGTTAAGTACTTGTTAAGGCAAGACTGATCACTGATCCGGCAAAATCGATCACTGATCCGGCCGATTAAGGCAATATCGGGACTGATCCGGCCAACTAAGGCAAAATCAATTCGATGTCTTTAGCTGTTGATAAGATGTTCAAATGGAGCTTCATTTTCTTGCAGACAGTCTCAATCGTTTCTCAAAATTTTTTACTGTTGAAATTAAAATATTTGAAGAATGCTATGACAAACATTAGTTATTATTCGATTTTTCATATTTTCTGCAGATGTCGGAATTTTGTAAACAATATTTTTTATGTAGCGCCACAAAAAAAATCACATGAAATTAAATCAGGAGACCATGGAGGCCATCGAATATATCCATATCTCTCTATTTATCTTTCAGAAAGATGTTATTAAGGTATTCCGTCACAATACGATGAGAATGAGATGGCGTATCATCTTGCTGCCATCATATTTTTTATTGAGTAGCAAGATCAACCTCTTCTAAAAGCTCAGGCAATTTATTCTGCAAGAAAGAAAGATAAGATTTTTAAGCGGTTATCAAAAAAGTATAGACCAATCAAATATCTATTTACAATTCCGCACCAAGTGTTTAAACTTCAACGATGTTGATTATCAACATATTGAGTCCAGTGAGGATTGTATATGGACCAATAATGATAGTTATGCCTGTTAAGTTGTCCATTGTTATGAAATGAGTCTTCGTCGCTGAAGAGAACATACTGGAAAAAAGTTGGATCTTCTCTTATCATTTGTAAGTCTCAACGATCAAATTGTTTTCTTAGCCCTATATCATTTTTATTTACATCTTGGGTTAAAGTAATGTGGTAGAGATGGAATTTATATCTTTGTAAAATCCTCCACATAATGGCATAAGGAATTCCTAAATTACGCTGCAATTCTCTAATCGAAATATGAGGATTCAAGTTTGCTAGCACTGCTAATACACGCGAGATCATTAATGTCATTAATGTCATCTTCAGTATTTATTTGCTTGCGGTTTATCTTACGGATTCTTCTACGCTCTCGTAATAAAATTCTTTTTATCTACATTTGAATGTCGTCTAAATCTATTACGATACAATCTTTCTGCTCTAACAATAGTTTCGTCCAGCTTCACCAAGCACAAGAATAATATCAACGATTTCATTTGAACTGTAAGCGGCCATTTTGAAAAAAGTTTTGAAAAAGCCCTAATGTAAAAAAATTGAAAGAAAAAGCTATACGAAAAAAAGAGGAAAGTTGAATCGTTCAATTGGGAAGGATTCAATTCCGCGTGCGTGAGCATACCATATGTCAAGCAATGTGGATAGATCGCGGAGCGTAAAAATCCCGCTCACACGTGCATGCGTATATGTATAACGCCGGCGGTACTGTAACTTCAAGCTCCATAATTCGGAAAGTACTCAATGAAACGTAACTTTATTATAATGTTTTGGAAAGCTCTAGAGATATAAGAATATGTAATAAAAAATAGAGGTTTCCATTTAAAAAACCATTAATGACCTTGACCTGATTTTGACAAGATCGCTTAAGATCACATTTCCATCATGTGTCCCCTTTCAATCCATGCAACTTTCGTTTGAAAAATTTTTCAATAAAATCATCGATTCGTGAGATAATCGACCATATCATTTAAAATGAAACACTCTGTATAATTATATATAAATGTATATAATTATATACAATTATATACAATTATATATAAAATATTTTTTCTCAGGTCATATATTGATGCTTAAATATTATATATAATGTAGTTATTACATTATGAAACATTATTAGTTTTCTTCATAATAATAATCTATAATTTTATGTATGAAAGTATTACATATGTTAAACATATATGTATTGTGTAAGCAAAATTATTAGTCTCATTGTTGGGCATATGTGACTCACACAGTTCAAATGAAAAGTTAAAAATTGGCAGGAAATGTGTTAATGTAGCAATGAATTTTGCATATATTTTTAAAAATATTCATATTTAATAGAAAGGGCTTCCCAAACTTATACGTGAATCATGCCCATTTCTTAAAACTATATACATCCGCGACCTATCTAACTTTAATAGATATGAAAAAGTAGGAAGGGGGGAAGAATAAATTAATTGTATCATTTGTACTTTGCTTCTACTTTTCAATTTTTTATTGTTTCTTTTTGTTTGTTAATAACTTTGATCGACATCAAATATGAGGCATTTTTAGACACAAGGAATTTGATAATTGTATAGTTTGTTTCGGAATTCAGTTTTAATTCTCATCATTGTTGAAAATATAATTTCACATATATACAAAGTGAAAGAGCATGTATACGCAAGTTCGTGCTATAACTACCTGAAGTGATGAAGTGTAATTTAACATTAAAAAATTTTTGCGATTCAACTTTGGGAATCCCTGTAATAGAGCATAAAGCGATAAAATAATTACATGTAATCATATAATTGTACAGAGAAACTTTATAATTTTATTCATTCCAGTTAAACATATTAAAACATAATTATGATCAAATTTATAGTAAGAAATTGCATCAATAGCTCAGCTATAAAAGCTGACAATAATTTTTTCTTTTGAGGGAAGGGCATTCTAAACTTTTAAATCCTAAGTTATAAATAGATTAAATAGACAAAATTTTAGATCATTTCTTTTATATCGAATTATGAGCTTGTATATTTTTTCAATATTTAATTTTTAAATTCTTAATCTGAAAAAGGATTTAATTTTTTTCTCGATCTTGAACTTTTTGGAATTAAATTTTGAATTTTGCTTTGACAATTTTATTTCATATAGCTTTCAAAGACAGATTTTAGATAAAGTATGTTACCAATTTTTCATGATAGAAAGGCAACAAATTTGTATAAGAATGTATAAGAATTTGATCAAATTTATTGCCTGTCAGTAAATTGTTAGTTGAGTCATCATTAAATCGAATATTAATTCAAGAGAAACATTCCAAACAACAATTCGATATTCTTGCATGTCCGAAATATGCCCTGAAAAGTCCCGTTTATGTTGCTATATGTTAGATGCCTAAAATATCATAATAAATTCCAAGGACATTGCTGGGACATCCTTTAATGAAGTTATTTACACAAATATTTTGGGATGTCCAAGATACTTGGTTGCTAATATATTCCGCAACAAGCAGTCCTCAAATAATTGTCGTCAGTAAAGTCTGAGAACCATCAAACAACTTTATATACTTTCATCTTGGAGCCCAATAATTGTTCGATGTCCTTCTCTTTATTTTCAACAACTCATAGATCAGAAAAAATGAATAATTTCCGAATTATGTGCCATTCGGGATTGGACGTACTAACGTCTATTAGACGTTTTTGGACAGTACATTGTCCGTATGATAAACATTTACGGGATTTGGTTTGGACGTTCATACAACGTTGAATTATTGCTTGAAACGTTAGTGTGTTTTAAATGTTGCTGTGATTTTTCGATTTTATTAGGTATATTTTTATTCTATGTATTCTGTAAATATTATATCATGGAAAGGTATGAGCAACAGTTGGTTAATTAAACAATCTATTTTAACTTAAATCGTACAATTACATTATGAAAAATTTTTACTTCACTGATATTATGATATTATAAATTTAATAGAAGGCAAACGTACTGGATATCTCATTGACTTTACTTAATGTTTTATTTTACATATAAAATGAGTTAAAATTGATTACTATAATAATATTAACGCGAATATTGGTTAATGTTATAGTAATCAATTTTAATAGTATTATAATAATCAATTATTATAGTACGCTATTATATATTAACGTGTGCGCGCGCAATTTTAAATCAATAAGTGTGAGATGTCCTGTATTTTCATTATTAAAATATGTATGTAGATCACTTTACTTGTACGTAACTTAATTGATTTATATACGTAGTTAAAATTTAATAATTTACATGCAAATGTCACATTATATTATTTGCTAAAGCTATAGATATTTCTGTCATTGAAAGTAACATTGGAATAAATTTCTAGATTTATTTTTTGCATCTATAATATAGAAGCGTTTTATTATTATAGTATTCTAATAAAAGCTTGAATGATTTTCATAATTTGCATTTTTAAGTATAGAATATACGTGTAATATATATATTTTAAGATATACAGAATTATCGCATTCTCTTCTAGTTAGAAACAAAATTGCAAACAATTTTTATCAAACAATAACTTTTACATTTTTTAATTTTAACAATTTTAATTTTGAATTAAAAGAAAAAAGCATACAAGAAGAAAATTATATAAGGTACTTTTAAATTCTAATAAAATTGATTTTTAAATATATATATATATATATATATATATTTAAAAATCAATTTTATTAGAATTTAAAAGTACCTTATATAATTTTCTTCTTGTATGCTTTTTTCTTTTAATTCAAAATTAAAATTGTTAAAATTAAAAAATGTAAAAGTTATTGTTTGATAAAAATTGTTTGCAATTTTGTTTCTAACTAGAAGAGAATGCGATAATTCTGTATATCTTAAAATATATATATTACACGTATATTCTATACTTAAAAATGCAAATTATGAAAATCATTCAAGCTTTTATTAGAATACTATAATAATAAAACGCTTCTATATTATAGATGCAAAAAATAAATCTAGAAATTTATTCCAATGTTACTTTCAATGACAGAAATATCTATAGCTTTAGCAAATAATATAATGTGACATTTGCATGTAAATTATATTAAAGATATGAATTTTATATTTTTATACAATTCATATTTTAATTACATTAAATAATAGTGCACAACATAATAGTACAGTTACGTTAATAATACATTATTTATTAAATAAATAATGCTTAATTAAAAATTGAACATTATAAGCAATTTATAAAATAGTACATTACTAAAAAGTATCAACATTTAAATTATTACTATTTTAGAATTTCGTTTATAATACGCACGATAGTTTTCTGGTCCTTGTATGATGAATAGTTCGATTTCGCAACGAAATTCGAAATTTGCCAAAAAATCGGTATAAGGTTATAATGAGAAAAAAAATTTTAAAGATAGATTTGTATGAAAATTGATTATAGTACTTATATGAAAATAAAAGAAAATAGAAAAAGAGATAAACTTTTGCATATCCCTAACATTTACCAACAAAATTAACTATAAATCCGATATAAGTTCGATTTTGGATTTGAATCGTCCTTAACGTGAAAGTCAAATGCAAACTACAATGAAAGTGCAAGGGAGCACCGAATATGTAAGTATTCTCTTTCTCTTGGAGGAGAGGGGGGATATGAACTTCTCTATCACATTACTAGATAAAAAGAAGGGAAGAGGAAGAAGAAGGATATTAAAATAAATGAAATCGAAATGAATTAGATTCAGAAAATCAGTATCAAGTTTTAAACTCAATTTGTAAAAATTCATCATAATCCTATCTTTTAATATACAAGTTATACAATTCGATTTATTTGAATATAGGTAAGAATAATAAATGTAATATTAGAAGAATATTCTGTTTTTAAAATATATCTAGAAGAGACTTTATGGCCAGAAGATATTAGCTATTCTCGGAAGAATGAGTGCGACACCAATAGTAGAAAGGAGATTTACACTGTGATTATCTAGAATTTGTTTTCCGCAAATGTATTTTATACCTTTCCCTGGCCGTTCGACTATAATACCCTTTTCGTCTACTCCTAAAAAAATGTATTAATTATAGCACATTATGAAGATTTAATTTGAATCTAATTTGATGAAACTATCGAGAAACTCTTCTGAACCTAAAACGATAAAGAAACATACGAAATCGGAAAGTACATTTACATTACCTGAATATTGTAAAGTCGCACCAAGAATAGAATCTAAAATGCTGCCAAAGAGACCTCCGAATGCTGCGACGATTATGATGGGCCATTGTGGTGCTGCTAATTGCAGTACAGCTGTGTCAACGGTATTTAATACCATAATATAATAAAAAAGTCCAACTACTAAACCACCAACGACAGAACATACCAGACCTGTCCATGATACACCACCATTCGTTCCTGGAACGAAATATGAAAAATTCATATTAATAATATGTTTATTTATTATTAATAAATCATTAATGTAATTGTAAGAAAAATGACAATTAACTTTCTATTAGTAATTGGCAAATTAGATTAGTATAGAACTTAGCATTGTATAGGATTTCTTATTTGAAATAAAAAGAAAATTTATTCGTTTATCCCACAAAACTCATTCTTACCTCTTGGAACTTTTTTCCTCGTCGTAATGAGGAAAGGATCACTCGTGCCAATCACCGTACCAAGCTCAGAGGCCCATGTATCACCGTTACAACACGCAAATGCCCCTGTAAAATGCAAAATTGTAAATTGTATTTAAAATTCAATAAAATTGTTTGCAATAGCGTTTTAATTTCTATAAAAAGAATATTAGAATATTGACTGTTACCTATTATTCCAATGGATAACCATGAACTTCGATATTCCTTGTCGAAGTCAATTGGTCGTTCTCCGCTCCCAACATCCAATAGATATAATAAGGCTAATTGCGTAGCCATGCCACCATTACACAGAACCTGAATCCAATTCCGTTGGCCACCTTCCTTAAAATCGGCTTCCATTTTCTTTTTTCGCACAGACCGAAATTTTGTCACCTTTGATGCAGTGACGAAGAACGTTATAAGAGCCATCAAATGAGCAAAACTCGAAAGTGTCAGGATAAAACCCATAAAAAAACCTATAAAAATTAATTAATTATATAAATTAAATATCATTATTATATGTTATACAAATTGATGCTACATAATTATTATATCTTATAAAGCTAATGCAAAAATTCGTTTAGAAGAATATATTTCCACAAAATTTTTCTATATTTATCTCCGATTATTGACGTCTTAAATTTCCGTGTTCTGTGTTATATAATATTATCTCTTACGAATATTATAATATTACAATCAATCAGCGTAATAGATAATATTATATCCTACTTCTGACGACGCGAGGAATTTAATTTGTTGACAACCCTAATGTTACATTCATTCTGCGATGCAGTAACACATGCGACGAAGGCTGCGTTCCACTTACACTAACAATGCTTATCAATTCATTCTTGCCGTTTATCAAATATTAAATAAGGACAAACAACGCTCGTGAGTGTTATGGAACGCAGGTATTTCTTAAGGTATTTCTTCGAGAAATTGAGTTTTTACGAAATTTTTGAAATTTAGATTATGTTTAAAATAATTTTATCTATATATGATTAAAATTTCAAAGACCCTAGCGGTGCCGAAATGGAGATATTTAATTGGAGATTTTTAATGGAGATCTTCAAAGTTTCAGCTTTTAATACATAAACTTTTATATCAAGACTTGCTGAAGTAATGTTTTAATACTTTGCGACGAAAATCTTTTAAAGATTTAAAAAAAAAATAAATATGTAATGTAGAAATATTATAGGAATCTTATTAAAAAATGGAGGCCTAGCGGTACCGTTTCTGAATTAGAATAATTTAAATTTGTAATTTGACGAAATTCTCTTTCTCAAACGCCGAGCGGCGAGACAAGGATATGCTGTTGCTATATTTCAATGTCTTCAATGCGGACTAATGTTCATGCACACAGATATGACATTTATGCATGTATGTGTACGCTCGCCTCAAAAGCTTCTTTCTTCAGACAAAACGTGCGGAGAGACATTCATAGATTGTACGCGAATTAACTTTCTAAATCGCAATTGTAACCGGAGAAAAATACCTTAAGTAGACTATCATTTATATATGTATGCTGAGAATAACTCAGAATTATGTTGAAACGTTTATTGAAATTATAATTTATATTTAATAAGATTTTTAGAGCTAGAAAAAAATGAAAAATTAGTTAAATCAAAATTAAAATTAAACTACATTGATAGAAACGGACAATAAGTAATATAAAGACCCGGGAAAAAATATTTCACATGTACAATTATATATAATTTTATATATATATTAGGTGTTGGAATTAATTCGTAGCGTTTTTTAATGAAAGAATGTTATTTATTTCACATGAGCATTAAAAAATACATTAATGAAAGTACTTCCCATCACTTGTAAAACGCTACGAATTAATTCCAACACCTAATATATATATAAAATTATATATAATTGTACATGTGAAATATTTTTTCCCGGGTCTTTATATTACTTATTGTCCGTTTCTATCAATGTAGTTTAATTTTAATTTTGATTTAACTAATTTTTCATTTTTTTCTAGCTCTAAAAATTAAAAAAAAGATGAAGAATAAGTTAAACTGAGATTAAAATTAATCTACATTAGTAGATACGGACATTGATGCCTTATATTGTATGTATAATCATAACAAATTATATTATTTTCACTACCAAGAATTCCACCGCTAATGTCCAGACTTTTCTTGCGTATACCCCAAAATAAGAATATAAGTGGAATTACAACTGCAGCCAACCATCTCCATGGCGAAATCACTGAATGTTCTAAAATGAAAATAAAATTGATTAAATATTGAGAAGTGTCACCATGTAAATTCAATTACAATTATATGGAAAACAGATAATTTGATTTAGAATTTTACCAAATATAAACAGATTATAAAAAATTATATATTTCACAGAATAAATATTGTCGTCGTTAGAGTTTTTCTTCTCAGTTTCTATTATAATATCAATCAAAGAAATTATGTTAATTATTACGAAGTATTTATTAAAATCAGCCCTAAAATAGATAAATTTTTTAATATTATGCTACGTCTCTCTCTCTCTCTCTTTCTCTCTCTCTCTCTCTCTTCTCCCTCCCTCTCTCTTCCTCTCCCTTTCCCCCTTTCTTTTTAGATTGCAGACTTTTATGTAATCAGCATTATAGATTGAGTAATAAATACCTATAATACAATAATTTTTTTGCAAATTCTCTTCTATCATTAATTAAAAAAAAATAAAAATCAATATATTTAGACCCAAAAAGATTAAAACAAATCGAATGATAAAGGCTACGAATCAACGCAGAATGTTAAGTACTAATAAATGAATTTTAATATTAAAATAATTTCAATAGTACAATGCGAAACGATTCAACCCTCATTAGATCATAAACGTTTAGCATTGTATTATTAAAATTTTAATATTAAAATTAATTTATTAGCACTTAACATCCTGCATTGACTCACTGCCTTTATTATTCAATTTGTTAAAAAAAAAAATGTTATCAATTTTACAATACAATAATATATATATATATATTAGGTGTAGTAAAAAGAAATCCATTATTTTTCCAATATTTCGCGTTCGCGAGATACAGATTACTAAAGCCATCTATTGGAAAAATAATGGATTTCTTTTTACTACACCTAATATATATATATACATTATTCATTTTCTTTTTTGAGCAGATATTTTCGCTGTTGCGCATTTGATCCTTTTTTATAACGACGCCGCATATATAAGAAGATTTACGTAATAGGTTTTGTAATAGAATAATCAAGAAAAATATGAGCGAAATTAAAAAATTTAAATTTATGATCAATTTATGATCATTTTAATTTATGATCAACCGCCATAAATTAAGAAAAAGAGAAATTGAAGAATGATTGAGCAATAAAGTTATTGATCAAAGTACGAAAATTAATAATATAATAATCCATGCGAATATTATACATAGATGTAAAAATTTAGATTATTTCACAAAACTATAATATATCTATATTATATAATATGTCTCGTATAACATTAAAAAAAAACAAAAAATTAAATTAATATTCGTATTTTAATATTGCGTATTTTTTGCCGATGTCGATATCTTGATATACGCCGCACATCTTCATAGTCTTCTTTATTACATGATAAAATCATCCGTTTTGATAATTCGTCGGTACAAATCGTGGATGAATAATTTTGTGTTTAACTAACACTTTCACTCAATTGAACTCATGTATATACGATTCCGTGGGATTATGTAAACACAATACGAAGGCAACAGCGATAACGATAGACATAGCAATATCAATAGCGATAAGAACAGAAGAATCCAACATAACCGTTTTAAAGCTTAAAGTATAATCATAACTTGTGTGAATGCTTCAAATCATGTTCCTATGTAAAAATTTTATTACAAACGGTACTAATTTGAAATCGATCTTTTAAAATTAAAAAATTAAACTCAACTTTCATGACGTACACGGAATAAAAAATTCTTCTCAGTTCTTCTGTGTCCTGAAGAAAAGAGAACAATATTTTGCTTTCTAACATAACATACCTTTGACACTCTATAAAATAAAAAAATTTTTCTTGAAATTTAATACAGATGTCTAAAACTAAAAAACACTTTCGTAAAACATATCTCTTACAACACTTTTTGTAAAACATATCTCTTATATTATTATGTAATGTTTTTTTGATAGAAATTTTTGAAGTGCTCTTACCATTTCTTGAAAAATAATGTTTATTTATCACCTACATTAGCGTTACCCAATGAAGATTTTTTATTCCGTGCACCTCGTCAAAATTAAAGTTTATTTTTTAATTTTAAAAGGTCGACTTCAAATTAGCATCATTTGTAATAAAATTTTTACACAGAAACATGATTTGAAGCATTCGAAAGTTATAGCTTTAATCTTTAAAACGATTATTTCAAACATTTCGTAATCATTTTCAGAGATACGTGAACCTTGATACGTAACCTTTTTAATTTTAAATGATTCTACTTCAAGATAGAATAACTTCGTAAAAAATGATCGTAATAAGATTTTTAAAAAAGTATTTTACCTTCCAGCGGCCGCGCGCCCTTTCATAATGGGAGCGGGCACGCCGTGTACAGAGAACATGTAGAAGACTGAGAAATTTGAGAGATTAAAGCATAATATCGTCAAATAAGCATTATGCAATGAAAGTTTATGATATATAAATAATCATTTATTTAAAAAAATAAGTGTTACCTTTTATTAGAAAATGTACATTAATAAAAAAAAAGTTTTATGCGCTTTCATAATATAATTATTGTAAATAATAATTGTCGTCGAAATGTTTTTTGCAAGTAAAATGAAAATATTTGTTGCATTTTAAAATGGTGGTTGTATTTTTGCACAATTTATCTCCCTCGCTTTTCACCGACATTGAGCGATTCCTGTGTATCCTCCACAGGAACATTTTTTCTGAAAAAATTCCCTGATATCTTAAAAATTGATTATATGTAAACAATATACGCTAACAGAATGAATACGCGATCTGAATGAATTGACGGCCCGAAAAACATTGAAGGAATACCTTGAGAAGCCGAGACCCAGAAAATAGATTTTACCTGTATCCCTTTCATAAAATCGGTGTGCATGGAGAATACGTACGCGCCCTCTGGAAGGTTAAAGATTGAACTCTTTACTTTTGAAATCGGTGATATTTAAATCAGACTGATCTTTTACGGAGCTACAATAAGTCAAGTAAGAGTATGATCGACACGTGGTGTTACATCATTTCATATTATTAGACTTGAGATAGATTTGAATAATTTCGTACGATATATCTAAATCTTTTTGTTTTAATTTTGCTTGTCCTTGACGCAGTGTTAAGTCATTCCGCAGATTCATCGTCACACAAAAACAGATTTTTTTATCGTCTTTTTTTGTCTACTTTGCATAACAAGCTACGTTCTGGTAAATTATCGATATTTTTTGCCACATTATATCGCTGTACCCACTTCTGTACGAATGATTTCGACTTTTTCATATATTTAGCAGAAGTCAATTGTGACATTTTTAGGAGTGTGCAGAGGAACACAGCTTCATAGCGTGATGCGTATTTGATGCTCATGGCGCTTAATGTGATTCTCTTAAGAAAGTTCAATGACAACTGAATCTTCCTTGATAGTGCATCAAGGACAAAGGTGCCCTTTATGGATTCATGATAGATTTAGGGCGATATCTTTTATTAGCTTTGAGTAAGACCGACTACGATCTTACTTGACTTACCGTATATGGACGCAAATGGATACCCGTCAAATCTGAAAATTTTGTACCAATTCTATAAAAGTCTATGGCGTCAAGTAAAAATCACACAAAAATGCGGTTTACAGCAGTCGAAAGAGTGAATCTTTACCTTCCATTTACTTTTTTATTAAGTGCTTTTTTTTCACCGAGTTATTAAACATTAAAGCAAAAATGATCACTTTTGCCATGCACCGCATTTTTGTGAATTTTACTTCACGCCATAGATCTTGGTAAAGTTTGTAAAAAATTTTCAGATTTGACGGGTATTTGTGTCCGTATATCTCCGTAAAGAATTAGTCAGATTGAATTGCCAATTACTGATTTCGAAAGAGATTTTAACCTTTCAAATGCTTTTTTGATTTTTTTGTCTGCGATAATTTTTCACCGAGTTACTTGAACGCTACGGCAATTCTGTTGACAGTTCTGAATAGCATTCCAAGAGTTCAATCAAAAGTTATTATCATTTAAAACGCTAGGACTAATGGTTTTGAAAATATCGCGATTTTTCGTTCTGCATTTTGTGAAGTTAGCACCCCAAATTTTTAATTTTCGATTTTTTTGTATTAATTTATCGGAAACTATTTTTAATTTTGAACAGGAACTTCACAACTCTTCGGGATGCATTCGAAACTGTGACTAAAATTTCATTTTTTGAAAAATGAGGTGCCAACTTCACAGAGGTCTTCAAATATATTAAAATATAGATATGTTAAATATAAAACACATTTTTTTTTAAATGCTTTTTCATATTTAAAGGGGACAAAACACTTTCTTAAAAAAAATCAGTTTTTTTCTCTTTGAGTGAATATTGTCTAAACCGTCAAAGATGTAAAAAAATGTTCTAAATAAAAGTTGAAAATAGTTTCAAAAATATTTTATAATAATAATTAAAAATCTTTATAATTTTTATAAATAAAAACTTTTATTTACAAAATTATTTCATCTTTGTTATAAAATACTCTTAAAACCACACGTTTATTTAAATTTTATATTTTTATATGAAATGTAAATAAACGTTGAATGTGTGGTTTTATATATAAAAATTAATAGTCATCACAATTCAAGAAAAAAAACTGAATAAGAATTTCATCCTTTTAATATACAAAAAATACTTATAATTAAAAGTATGTGTCTCCTAAACAAAGACTAAAGGAATGCGGCTGCAAAAAATACAGCGTCAACTGTGCTTAACATTTAAATTTTTTGAGGAAGCAGAAGATTTATTTTATGAATCAGGAATAACAGATTAACCAGAAATTAACTGTAAGTATAAAAAACTGTGTGTAAATAAATCTAAAATTTTAAACGTATTTTTCTCGAAATCGTATTTTTCAAATCCGTTGTCATCATCATACAAAAACCAATACCGGATTGGCTTCATCTTTTGGATAATTCGAAATAACTGTTATATCTTTTGTGTAAACCTATAAAACTAATAAAATATTAATAATAAACTCTTTTTTTTGTTAAAAATGTGTCGAAAAAATAATGAAAAAAATCTTTTTTCAAACAAGTTTTACTTAAAAAAATTTTGCAATTTTTTAAGTAAGTAAACCCAGAACGAGATTTACACAGAAGAGGAATTAATAACATATGAAAATATACCTTACTTTTTTGTTTCAGATCGTCGAATAGGTTCTACAATGTCAACGGCAAATTATGGTTACACAAAACATCTCGTGCAATATGGCATATATCTCGGACAAATCTTAATAAAATCATTTGAAAAAATTTATAATTAACTAATAAATATGTATAAAAATGCCCTTAAAATTTAAAGTTTTTAGGAGTAATAGTTAAAAAAAAAATTCCTAAATTCCTATTTCTTAGTGCTCCAAATTAGGATCCCCCCATAAGGATCTAATTATTCATGCAATGTCACGTGTATGTACCAATATATACGTACACTATAAATATTTCTTTATTCTAATCCCTAATATAATTATTCACGAACGCATTTAAAATCATATGTCGTATACATGAAACCTTCTATCGAGTTGACGGTGTTTGGCCACAGTATCGAGTAAACCACGTTGACTATCCAAAAGAACATCGAAATCGGGATAGCGCAGGCACTTAGAAGTACTGGCATGAGTACGTGAGAGTGCCGGCTCTCCTTGTAACTTCCAAGAGAGACCATGTCAGAGCACACGTATCAGATACATTCGGATCGCGACATTCGTAATGGTCGGAGCGGTCGACTAGAAAGCTGAGTGTACCGCCGAGAGGCGAAAGTCTCGAAATACGCGACACATCAATCCTCTTCTGCGTCAACAATCGAGTCAGCTGTTGACCTGCAACACGTTCACAGCACGTGTCATAAATAAAGCAAGAGTAAGATGGAGAGAATCAGAGAGAATCAAAGGAGAGTGGAACGGATAGTGGTTCTCTTCTCTGATTGGTTCCGCCATTTATACTGTACTTCCGCAAATGTAAGTACATATATGTCACACAATACATACTAGTATGGTACAATACTGTATGTTTCACACACATCACTACTACTATATCTCCTACTCACTTTAACGGTGCACTAAACATGGCGACTTCCGGATGAATCCACTCCACTTTCCTTTGATTCTCTCTGGTGCACATGATATATCGTTTTATCCTTGTTGTTCATCTAATATATAAAATATTAAAAAAAGATAAAATAATACATCATGCGCATCATATATGAAGCGAAACGCAGTCATGGTAGGAGTGTAATGAAACATACGGTGATACACACACTAATATTGTACCGCAATAGTATTGTGTGTATGTTATATACGTACAGTGCAGTGTATTAATGAAGTGCACTAGACATGGCGGAACCAATCAGAGAAGAAAATCACTTTTCCGCTCCATTCTTCCTTGATTCTCTCTGAATCCAACAGAATCCAAGGTATTGAAGGCATTCGAGCGACATTTCCGAACGCAGCCATAAGATGCGATTCATTCACGCTGCAAATACTTTAAAGCATTCTTTGATTGGTCAATTCGTAAAATTCTTTCTTCTGATTGGTCAACGAAGTATTTGCAGCGTTAAGTGGATCACACTCATTGGATGCTTTCCATTTGGTGACATAAGTTGACGAGTGTTATTCTTTATTATCTATATTCTATCAATATTATGAAGGATAAAATAATGTTTGTGTAGACTTGTGTCACTAAGATCCGATTGTACCAACGTTATTTTGACTTTAAGCGAGACTTAAAACTCTCTCATTTTAAAGCGAAAGAGAGACAGAGACAGAGAGAGTCTTAAGCTTTGCAAGTCAAAGTAACGTTGGTGCAACTGGGTCTAAATGGAAAGCACTTTTGTATGCTTCATCTTTCCTCTCGTTTCATATTTAATTAATTATCAACATAAATATAGAGAGCATCTAAAATCAAAGTTAGATATTTCGAATAATATAATATTCTTGGTTCATGAATTTAATTTATCTCAAATGTGACTGTGCGCCGAAACATTCGGACATTTAAACACAATCAATCTGAGATTCTAATGATTAATTAATTATACACTTGTTTCATTTCGAATATAAAAAGTGCAAAAGTGAAAACATACTTTTGTACATATAAAGATCTATAGAAATCAATCTTTCAATTCTTTTACATACTTGCGTACACAGTTAAAGAAAATATTACATAATTTGTAACATTATGTATACATAAAATTTTTCTCGAGATTTCTGATTATAACTGAATCATTAATGTCTTTCGTCTTTCGAATGAAACGCGTCGTGCGTTTTTTATCCTAGACTAAAATTGCGTTCAACAGTACAAAATTTTTTTAAATGATAAACAAGGATAAAACTTAAAAATACAAATTGATGAAAATATAACTCTTTGCGTATCTTAATCAACATAAATACGATATTCAGAATATGCTCGATTCAGAAATGTTTCTTTCATAAATTAGGAAAATTGAGAAAAAATTTTGATATAATCAAATTTGGCTATTTACAAACATCTTTTATTTCTGTTTTACAATACAAAACATGGTTTAAATCTTAGCACAACACTGTTCTCTTTTGCTGTAGAAAAAGAAGTTCTTATTATTCTATAATTTAACAGAAGACGTATAAAAGATGTGTAAGAGAAACTTGCGGTAAAAATTGATGCAAGTGTAATAACTGCAAAGATTATATTGATGAATATACAAAAGTTATTAAATTTTACTTATATAATGATTAATACAATGAAGTGTTGTACAAAATTTGAAAGTCAAAAATTGCAGTCAGCTACGTATTTTATATACACAAATGAATTACGATTGATTATTACGTAACAACGTTCGTTGCGCCATATTGTCGCTAATAAATTATAATAAATTGAGTTAATCGCAGCGCGCGAGAAAGCATGTATACTGTGAGCGATTTAATGATCATAATCTTACATGTATGTATATATATATATATATGTATATATTCCTAGAAAAATATTTCTATATTACGTTCAATCAACAATATTAAAGATTAACATTTTATAACTGCCAAACGTTACAGTTGAACGCAATGTACGAGTTACAAATCATTATAGACTCTTATTCAATTAACTAGTTTCTACTGCATTGAAAAAGATTAGTGTTAACATATTGCGCAAAAATGATCGATTCTAAGTAAACAAATATATACAGTATTACATGCGTACGTCTGGATTAATCCAAAAGTTTAGTCTTTTTGAAATGCCAAAAATCATCTTAGAAAAATAGCAAGTATAAAATAAAAATAATTTTATGCTACGATAGTGAAGTTACACAGAATACAAATTACTGAAAAATAATGTTTAAAAGATAAATCTCTATATGAATTAATAACCTTTAAATAACTTTGATTAGATAACATGGGACATTCAATGAAATATAACAAATACAGTAACAAGTTTAATCTAAGATGATCTAAAATTAACGTGAAAAAGAAAGCTTAAGTTATTTCAATGGATTCTCGAATCGTCCCTAATCAGAAATGAATATGAGTCACGTAGAAACGAATTTCCTAATTCGTCTGAGTTATTCAATACAATTTTAGTTTGGATGTGACGCTACTTTGTAAAATGCAAAATTGTTATTTATTCTACTCTACGAGCTACATAGCAAATCTTTATGATTTCTCTTTTCCTAAATATAAATATTCTACAATCGGAAAATTATTTTACAATATATACAAGAGTACAAGGATATAGAAGAGTTAAGCACAGTTGCATCTTCTTTAAAACAGTCTTAAGGCGCTTAAATAACGAAAGCACTTTTCTGAATGTTTATGTGAAATTATCTGAAAGAAATTTGTTCTGCAAATAACTTTACCGATGAAAAGTTCAATTTTCCAGATAAAAGAGAGAAGATATCACAAGTGAGAAATATAATTTAAAGACTTACTGTAAAAAAGGTTCTTACGTTATCGGACTAAATCTTTTGTACTTGTCAGAACTCGTTTGAAATAACGAGTTTTGTACTTACAAAATGCATTTTTTCTGAGCAATGTTAAGGGAGTACTAAATGCTACTTAAACACGACAAAAATATCTGTTTTCTGTACAGCGAAATATAGCCTTATTCATTATTAGAATGATATATATATGTATATATACTGCATTATTAATTTCTCTATGTATATAATCAATCACTAGGAAATATATGTCAGAATATTCACAGACTTCAATGAAAAATTAAGAAATACTAGTACAGAACAACAAAGTCAAAAAGCAAAATCAATTTTGACGCGATTGTACTAAACTCTAGTCCATACTGACTAAGAACTGTAGATTATGTATGATAATTCGGTAGGAAATCTGAAAATTTTAGAGTTTTTTACAACTCTTATGTACATATGGATTCAAGTGTTTCTGGCTTCATATCCTCCCATACTACTCTTTCAGCGTATCCGTTTGTTATCAATTCTTCAGTAAGGGAAATTACCTTCAAAAAATTAAATTAATTTGTTCATCAAAAACGTCTGCAAAAAGATTTTCAGAGTTGAAACAGTAACTTACCCCGTAATTTTGTATGATAAAATAAATGTTTGCATAGGTATTGCTTTGAATACGACCTTCAATCTGCGCTTGTGCAACTCCCTTTGAAGAACAATTCTGTACCACATTGTAAGCTTCTGATGACCATTTACCTATATAAATAATATAATAGTATATAATGTATTCGAAATAATTTTGAATAGAGATATAAAACTATAATCTGCAAAATATATACATTACACATCAACATATAATTATTATACAACATACCATTTTTTGGCTGAATATTTGCTAAAAAGACTTCAATCGCTTGAAAGGGCAAGCTTAAATAATTTAATATCAATGGTCTACATTCCGAATTGTTAACCGACCAATAACCACCGTAATCGAGTAATCGCACTACGCTTCTCTCTCCTGATGGATCTGGCCATTCAATATATGCTCTAACCCAATTCTCCATCCAATATACAGCTACGTAATCACCCTCTACGAAACAATACATTATAGTCCTGCTTCTGTTTTTTATATGAATTAAATTTATATCACTTACTGTTCAATACATCCGGAACTGGTACCGATTCTGTGTTATACCAATACTGCATGCTGTCTTCTAAATTTTGTAAAAGGGGAAATGATGGATGAGTCGGAAGACGAACAAAGAGCCAATTTGGCTTGACAATGTGACAAATATTAATGTCATTATTAACGCCATCAACCAGGGACAGAGGTCGTTGTATAAAGACATTGTATGCAACTTCTTCATTCACCTCGGATATTGTTGAGATCTCCGCTAATGTTACTTGCGGGAATCTTTTCTCTGGAAACTTCTGCCTTACCATTTTAAGCGCGACATTAATTCCCTCAACACTACCTCGTATCGAGCAAATCTTATGATCGCCATCGCAAGGGTGATCATTGACATATATGCCGACATTTGCTTTTGTACGAATGTTGTGTAAAAAGCTACCATGACGGCCAATCAATCTGCCCACTAAATGTTGCGGTATAGCAAAATCGTACGTGGATGATGCAATGTTGTCTTTTCTGCATCCATTAATACTTCCACCTGTATGAAGACATAAAAATTGATTGTATTCAAGCCGGATGAAGTTGTTGTCATCTAAATCCCACCCAAAGATCTCTAGGAAATAACAATTCATTAACTATATTTTCTTAAAATCAATATTCTACCAATCTAAATATATGGAATTTCATCATTAATGATTATCGATATTTACCTTTTCCGCTATCTGTATTGCTTCCTTCACTCCCAGCTTCGTCCGTGACACTACCATCCAGAACTACAGAAACCGGGCTGTGATTGGCCGAGTCTCTTTCATCAACCTCTTGTCCCTGAGTTTTGATAGTGTGTCCCTCAGATTGTTGTTCATCCTCCTTATAATGATATTCGTCCATATAGTTTTGTTTAAGCGACTTTGTCTCGCAATGCATAGTCTGCTTCTTATTAGCAACATTTTGAAATATTCTCGGTTCGTCGTCATCGTTCTTGTTAGACTTGGAGAATGCGCTCGTGGCGGTTTCAAATAAGCTTGTATTCGACTTATCACTGCCAAATTCTACTTCTGTACTGCATATTGTTTCAACATCTTTATACATATTCTGGCTGCTGCTGCAAAAAGCAAATTGCGACGCTGATTTTTTTAACGGAATATCCATGGTCTCGCTGACCTTTCTTAGGATGCGAGTCTGTTCTTCTTCTTCTTCTTCTTGTATGTAACAGCAGTCAATTGAAGATTCCTGATTGATCTCTTTCTGAACGCCGGAATCATAAATGTTAGTGTCAACCTTCTGCGTATTATTCGAAATCGCTTTTTCTATACAGTTCGATTTTGCAGTTCCTCCTGAATCATTCCATTGAAGTTCATCTCTGTCTATCCGACGGCGTTTGTACCAAAAGAGAGCGACGACAAGAGCTACCGCCGGAACTGTCCACTTTACAAGTGGTACATGAATAGAAGAATTCATAGTGTGAATCCACGGTAGCTGCCGTTACCGAAAATTCGTTGATGCTGAAATTAAAGAAGGTGGCAATAGTTTTTTAGAACATTATTTCAATGAATACTAAGCGATGATTAGTACAATTTTCATATATATATATATATAAAATTGTATGAAATTTTTCACCCTATATATGTATGTATATATATATATATACAGGGTGAAAAATTTCAAACGTAATGAACCGAATATCTCAGAAAATATGAAAGCTACGGAAAAATGTTTCAGATAAAAATTGCATGATTTAGAGGGGATCGCATTTTGGTCATGTTGTCTTTCTTCTAGATGAAGGCGCCAAAAAGATACAAAGGTCGTCTTCACTTTTTTAAATTTAATTGTATAATTTTTTTACACGATATGATTTGACACTTTAATTATTCTGCATATAAAAGTATTAAGGTAGTGATATCAAAAATCAATAGTTTACGATATATTTTATATTTTATTCCGATAAAACCAAAATTAATAATTCAATATCTATATTAAATGACATTTAATTGAAAAGCAACATAAACTTAAAGCAAATTTAATTTATTTTAATATAAAAATTAATCAAATATACATTATTCTGTTTGTAAAACCTAAATTTTCTTTTCATTAAAGAAACGACCTTCCACTTATAGTCAAATTTAACTAATCGCGACATTTTTTTCTATAAGTTTTTTCAACTTTTGTTGGGATAATGGTTTCCAAATTGTTTCCAACATCTCTCATAAGTGTAAGCCTGATATCAGTTAATGTTTCCTCCACTTCGCAATCCACTTCATCCCTTAATTCAATGGGATTTAATTTAGGAGATTGCGGTTATTACATAATTTCAATATCTTCAGATGCTTCGTTGTTCAGTAAATAATTTCGATATAGCTTTGGATCATTGTCTTGCTGGAAGATAAATCCTCTTTTCACTAGACGTTCCAGCTGACAAACGATGTGGCGGAGAATTGAAATCGGAATATTAGTGTCCGGAATCTTTTAACCAACAGTATAAAAATTATATTTTATTATATAAAAAACAAAGTATTCTATATAAAAATTAATATTATGAATAACGAATTAAAATTTATTCCGCTTAATGCTAAATGAACGCTTGCTGATCAGCGAAAACAGTTTGTGTAAAACGAGACGGTATGCCGACGCGGAATTCCATGAATTTTCTTCCGCGCACAGCAATTAATTTTTCTATTTATATATCATAATGAAAATTCTACTCTTACGGAATATATATGTAAAGCTTATTTTAATGAAATATTATATTTCCATTAAAATTAAAATAGAAATTCTAATTTTATAATATAAATCTTCTATCAGAATTAATCTTACACATTAAAATAAGATTTATAGATCATATAAATTTTATATAATTTTCTAATATTTTTCGATATATTATTCTATTTCTATAAACCAGCATGTAAGATTAGTTTTTGTACATAACGAAGTAACACTTATACTTTAAGACAATGTTGTTAGACGGGCCGGGTTTCAGAATATAGCTTCAGTAATGTACCGATCACTAGTAAATAGGAGATCATTAGTCGCTTAGAGTTGAAAGTTTTAATGTACAATATTTTACATATTTTACATACGTATATATATATATATAGAAATATGTATATATTTATATATATGTATACGTATGTAAAATATGTAAAATATATTAAAATTTTCAACATTTTTGAAAAAATTTTACATAGGCGACTAATGATCTCCTATTTACTAGTGATCGGTACGTTACTGAAGCTATATTGGACGCGCATGCGTCTGAAATCCGGCCCGTCTAACAACACTGCTTCAAGATATCTTCAGGTCTGATAATGTATACAATAAACGCTATATTCGTAGAGTCATCTAAAAATATTTAAATCTAGATTATTTAAAAAATAGTTTTCAATCTATTGATATCATATCGATATCATATAGAAATTTAAAAATTATATATAAGAATTAAATATATTCTTTATTTTTATTTGATGATAAAAACAGCGCAGGACACAGGTCAAAATACTTCATGATATCCAGCAAGCGAGATAATTAAAGTCTCGCATTATATCATCAAAGCAACAAAGCGAAGCTTGTTATGTCATCGTTATAATGTTATCTTACAGATATATATAACGAAATAAAATCATAAAAATCTAGAAATTCAAAAGTTCTAAACTGTGATAATTAAAAATGTGATATTAAAGTATTTCGTGCTGTTTACTTACATTAACATATGATCGATCCAAGATCAAACATTTCCCAGCTGGTCGAATAAATTTCTCTTCATACATACGAAATATTTCATTATAATCGCCAAGGGATATGTAAATAGTAACACTACGCAATATCCTAAAATAAGGCTGAGGTAACACGCGTCGAAATTAATCGAAGATCGATTACGTGAATACACTGTCGATGCTAACTGAAGTTGTATTACGACTCGCAAAAATTTTCAACACATACACCAGTACATGAGGACCAGTTGGACTGGAACTGTTCGTCGATTACGGAGGCATGGCTATGTAAGATGGCATTCACACCGTAAGAGAGAGTAAGATCTTCGATAATATATAGGGCCACGCAAAAATAATACGAGTAAAAACTTCTGAAAAATATTCTAACGATTTTATTATTATCTCAAGCGAATATACAAGAACCGGCCGATATGATTTTTAGGTCAACAGAAACAAACAAAAAATTATCATATTTAAATCACACATGAAATTCTCATACGAATATTCAAAACGGAATATGTATGACCACGTTTTCAAAATTTGACCAAATGCTTGATACATTCTACTAATTAATGCAATCGATGAAAAAAAATATATGTATGAATAAATCCGCATAGAGAGAATTATTCTGTATATAATTGCAACCTTCACGATAATATCCGAAATAGAAAGATTAAACTGATTTTGATAAGAAATTACTAATCTTTTGTCAAAAGTTTCAGATAATAATATCAATATACGTTAAAAACTTATCGAAATTTCAATATAATTCAATTACAAGATACAATTCACAGTTGTAAATCGCAATCAAACTAAACAATCAGACGGATAAAAGTAAGTTTCTGAAATAAGCCGAAATTTTGAATAGTTTGGCATATTTTTCAAGATATCGAGTCAAAAGTTTCTTGAATGTTAAACAGAGAGTAGATATATTATATAGGAGCAAAATGTTTAAAATGTTTGAAATTATGTGCTATTGGTTTAAATTTTAAAAAAGCAACGAAAACAGCTCAAATCATAATTAATTTTGGAAATAAAAAAACAAATATGAACGAAACTATGCTACAGCATTTATAGTGCGAAGAAAAAAGGAAAAAAATTGAAATTATACGTATAGAGAATCGTTCAATATAAATTGAAACTGGTACACAGAAAAATTGCATTGCATTGCATTGCATTGCATTACATTGCATTACATTACATTATATCGCACTGCATTGCGTTACATAATAAATCATACAAATAGAAGAAAATATGTTCTTTTTATGTATTTTTTTAACTTCATTAAAAAGCTATTATAATAATTGAAAAACTTTATTATACATATAGAGAAGAAGCAATAATTTTTTTAAACAAATGTATTTATACATAATGTTTTATTTAAAAAATGTTAATAATTTATTGATCATATTTTAATAGGTTTTTAAATGATAGTTCTTAATAATTATGTTATTTTAAAAAGAAGAATCGTTTTTCATGTTTGTCGAATATTACTTGTATATTATCATTTAAGATCTATTTATCTATTTTTTGAGCATTGATGATATGCTGTTTTTGAATTTAAAAAATTATCACCTCAGAACAAACATGCAAGCGTTATAGGTCAAACGACGCATACTGGTTCAACGTGCTCTCGGAATGTTGAATCTGCGCTGCGTGAGATTAAATGAGGTAACCGGTATAAGCAAAGCTTATTAATAAAAGCATCAAAAGGAAAGGCGGAAATTGCGGTAACTTGATAAACTACAATAAATCTCGAACTTTTAGTCTTCAACTTATCGTTAAAAAAAATTATATTCTTAATGTCTTAATGATCGTAATCATATTATGATCCAAATTAAAAAGTCATGTTACATCTTTGCATTAGTTCTATAAGTTTAAATAAAGAATTAATAAATATTAATGAAAGTGGTAATCACAAAGAATTGTCCAGAGAGAGAGAAACAATCTTTCTTATTTTTTAAGTAAATACAATTATTTGTTGCACTTGAAGATACGTGTTAGGAATGAAAAATTACGTGTGTATATATATACATACACACGTAATTTTTCATTTTTATGCACAAATATGTTAAAGTTAAATTAAATTCATATTTAAATAAGTCTTACCATTCAGTTTAAATGAAAATAATACGACGTAAATGTTAGAACAAAGTACAAATATCTTGTATTAGTTTCTTATTGAGAGAGATAAATAAAATTTAAAACAATTTTAATAGATAGAATGTCAATTTCAATTCGTAAGTTAATTATGAAATTAAAAAAGAAACAAATTCAAAAAAATTGTAACAAATATAAATTTTAGTAAATAAAATATAGTGAATAAATTTAGTAGCATATAAATTGAAAATTTTGAATATATATATAAGTCATTCACAATAAATTAAATTTCATTACGCGTGTGCAGTATTGAAAGAATTAATATTATTTTTAAATACTTCTTTATGTGCATTTTTTATGGCTTCTGCAAAAGTATTTATACATTTTGTTCTTTTCTAATTTGTTTTATTTTCCTTTTTATTTTGGTTATTCTTGAAAATTAACACAAATAAATAAAAAAATACTTTAAATGGATTGTTTAAAACATTTGTTTTATTTATTTGCGTTAATTTTATAACAATTTATTTCAGTGTGAGTTTTGGAATTTGAGATTGTTATAACATTAAAATTAATGCAAAAAATTAATGTAAATAAAAAAAAATACTTTAAACTAAACAACGTTTAAAGTATTTTTTTTATTTATTTATATTAATTTTTAAGAATGATCACATAACAAAAAGGAAAATAAAAAAATATAGTCACAAAAGAACAAAATGCATAGATATTTTTGCAGAAGCGATAAAAATGCATTTGAATAAGATTAATAAAATTATAAAATTTGGACATTTATTTTTATTCAATAACGAATGCAGATTTAACATTTCCAAATCTGATTACACGTAAAAGACAATGCTTTAAATATATATATTAATAGATAATTTAAATTATAAAATGCAAGATAATAGAATCTTAAACAATTATTTACCACTGTTCTTTTTCTACACCAAAACTGGTGGACATTGATGCAATTAGTGTAAGACAGATATGGTTTGTTTCACTTTAACATATTTTACTAATTCAGAACTTGTTCAGAATTCTTCGAAAAAGAACAAACGATTCATTTTTCCTAACATATCATAAGAAAAAATAAGAGGTCAATTCTTTTTCGAAAAAAGTTTTCAATTGGTGGACTATTTCCATAAACATTTTTTAAATACAAAATATAAAATAATTATGTACTAAATAGGTGTTTATATTAGGTGTTGGAATTAATTCGTAGCGTTTTTAATGAAAGAATGTTATTTATTTCACATGAGCATTAAAAAATACATTAATGAAAGTACTTCCCATCACTTGTAAAACGCTACGAATTAATTCCAACACCTAATAAAAAATAACAAATAACATAAATAATACACAAGGGAAATAAGAAACAATATTACAATGAAACAATACAAACAATTTATAAAGAAATAGATTCTATACTTTTCCTCAATACACATACAAATTTTTTTCTTACAATTTTTATATTCTTATGTATTTTTATCGACTTGTTAATTATAATTTTTGTCAGTGGAATAATAATGTTAAACAATATTAAATAAATAATAATAGAATTAGAAGGTCAATAAAAAATTAATTAAAAACTAAAATAAATTGTTTAAAAATATTAAAAAATATAAGCTGCATAGATATTTTTATTAAACATATATAAAAAGACATTAAATAAACTATTTATAGAAATAGAATATTGTTACTTGCATATAGTTGAATATATAACCTCTTTATATAGTCTATATATAGAACATCTAAATTGTCATGGATATATAATAGAGAAAACCATTTTATAACATTTTTATCACAAAATTATATACAAAATCATATTAGACAAAGTGTTTGACTAGTGTTATTCTAATACATATAAAGAGAATAATAGAAAATTTTGATTTTGAGATAAAATGAAATATAAAATTAAAATAATTAAATATAATAAATAAGCAAAATTACCTATGCACATACAACTCAATAATTATAAAACTAGAAACGTAATTGAAAAATAAACATATGAACAGCTCCACATTGTATATGTACATTGCAGAATAAAAAGAAGAGGGGGAAAGGGAGAAGACGGAAAAATCCGCTATTATTGGCTATTATATACACATAGGAAAAAAAGTTGAAACATACGGGCATATGCTTTCAGCATTTATATCGCTTTTCGATTCCTACTCGCTACTCATATGGCTATTTGCCATCACTACACATTATATTTCCATACTTCTAAGCCTGTATGTAAATAGCCGGAAGAAGGAAGGTAACAAAAGACTCGCCGCATAGAGGTGAACCGAGTAAAAGTATGTATGACGAGATCCTAGACAGAATTATTTACTTACCAATGTTAGTGACGTTTCGCGAAGATGTGACTGATTAGCGATCGATCGTGCACTTTGTTCAAAGGCCCCTGAAAATCTTTTCGGCGCACCGTATGACTAACTTACGGCAAAATTTCTGCGAGTACACGCCACGTGCTCGGTGCTAGAAGTATGTTTCTCCGAGTAACAGATATGGCGACAACTCCGTTAATTCTGGTTTCCACTCTATGCTGGTGAATTTCCATGTCACCGCTTCACGCGCACCCTATCGGTCATAGCTAAAGTAGCTAGATTATAAAGTACCGCCACGGAGTAAAAAGAAGGAGAGCAAACTTCTGAGAGGAAGAAACAAGAGGTCTGAGGATCGATTCTGTATCTTGAAAATTACAATACAAAGGTGAGCGAATTTACTAGAATACTGATAATTTTATTGGTCAACACCTAGAAAAATTTGCTCACTTTTGTAATTTTCACCTGTTGTTTGAAAATACAGAATCAACCTTCTGGATATCAATTATGAAACTTTATTCCTAGGATGGAAAGTGAAAGGTGAAAATTTTAACCATTGAAGTTAATGGAGAAATTTTTCACTTTTCACTTTTCATCCTAAGAAAAAAGTTTCATGATTGATACCCTGTTTTCTGTGGCTGAACTAGTGTACTTTTAAAACTTAAAGTGAGATAGATATATATTTGATATTTGTCGAAAGCAAAAAAGAGTTTTAGAACAGTTTAGTGCAGGAACAGAAAACAGACCAATGCACTTCGGAAAACCAATAGAAAATTAGGACAATGCGATTTTAGTGCCGTTGTGGGAAAAGTTGGAAGTATATACATGATAACGTATACAAAATACACATGTATACATGTTTTATTTGTAATGCAGAAGTTTCAATTTGTATAAAATTTCATTTTATTTGATTAAGAACCGGTTGCACCAATATTACTTTGACTTTAGCGAGATTTAAAACTCTCTCTATCTTGTTTTAAAACCAAAAAGAGACAGGAACAGAGTTTTAAGTCTCGCTTAAAATTAAAGTAACGTTAGTGCAACCTAAAATGAGAATCAAGTCGTGAAAAGCGTTGATCTCGTAATTGGTCAGATTTCAAGTGCCTTTAAACGTCGCGAATGTGTGGTAGTGAATTTGTAAATACATACATAGATTTATGCAAAGATTTATGTAAATTATCATTAAATTATTATTTTTTAACTTACTGATCAAAAACCTTTTAAATTAAAAAAAAAATAAAATTAAGCAATTTTTCTTCTTTATATTCTACACATGAAAGTATACAAATTTACAGAATTATAAAAAAATGGGAGAACAAATATTTATCAAATCCTCTAAGTTGATAGTTTTCTCTGACAGGAGCGCTCGAATTCTTCCGTAAAGTCACTAGATCTATAAAATATTGCAATTGATTTCATAACTGATGCGTCAAAATGATCGAAGTGCATATAATACACGATTTCGAGAGGCTTGGAATTGCCCACGATCCAAATTGCGCACAAGCCAATCACAGCATTAGAAAAAAAAATAAAAAAACTCCCTAGGCAGAAATCGCTGTGAATGGGCAATTGTTACAGTGCATAATTGAACCGCTTTTCACAATTTCAAGTACACATTGAATATAATTGGATGCCGCTAACCTAATCGTGCTTTTTGAGACATTTTTAAGTATTAATTTTGAGGAGAAGTTGAATAGATAAAAGCACAAATTTACCATCTGGTGATGTTAATACAACAAAAACCTGTACCCTTTGTGTACTTTTATGCATTAAATTTTTACAGCAAATAAATCTGTAAACTAAAAAACACATAAATTAAACATTTGTACATATTCTTTTGATCATAAATAAAATTACAATTCAAAAACATTAATTTACATACTTGACGGATTCATTTTCCCAAATAAAGTACGTATATACAAATCCATTAATTTGAAATGGCCGCGTTAAAATGCGAGGTACTTTATAGATAGTGACTTTACCTGTAACCGCAAAATGCTGCCGCACACTACCGCTCCCTGAAGAAATGGATGTTAACTACACAACAATATCCATCTTTTTTCAATGCTCCTGATGAAAATAAATCGTTGAAATCATTGAAATTTTTATTAATTTAATAGATTTTAGTTATTTTAGCGATTTCAACTATCTATTTTCATCAAGAGCACCGCAAAAAGATAGATATTGTTGTGTAATTAACATTCATTTCTTCAGATGGCAGTAGAGCTTGTCAGCATTTTGCGGTTATTAATTTTGGACTATCATGTCCTCTTTCAGGTTTCTCTATCGATGGTACATACATCGACATATAGTACTGGACGGAGCATTAAGGCTTAAATACAGTAGGCACAGGCAACAGGAAATAACGAGCCGTCCAATCAGAGCTTTAGTGTATAAATTCGATATTATATCCCAGACCTCTGATTGGACGGCTTGTTATTCCCTGTTGCCTGTGCCTATTGTGTTTAAGTCTTTATGTTTAAGCATCCAAACCATCTTGGCAGATCTAAAAAGAGATAGAGCGATACTTGGGTAGTAGTGAATCATGTAATTAAGGATCCCGAAGCATTAAGTTAATACATCTGTGCTCAGAGTGTTACTTTTACACAAAATACACGTAGAAACCATATTTCAAATTTTATTTTGTATTTAATAATTAATAATGTAAGTTTAGAATTATTGCATTGTGTTAGTATCAGTCAATACTTCTGTGATGGTTCCTGACTTTAAAGAATACACTACTCTCCTGCCTCTCCTGAAACATAATTCAGCCAATAGGACAAAAGTAGAAAGAGAATTTCGTGTCCAAATATCTATCTTATTCTTTTTAGGTCCATCAAGACCATAAAATATAGAGAATAGGAAGCCAAATTTACATGGATGAGGCTGTCAAAAAACGTGATCAAAAGTGGCCATCTGAAGATTAGTTCGATCAAAATGTCACTTTCGTTTCACCCATGGAGTATAGAGAATAGGAAGTCGAAGAGGCTCCGCACAATAGAAGGAACAGGGAACAGAGAACAGGGGATCGATTCTGTATCTTGAAACAAAGTGAAAATTATAAAAGTGAACGAATTTATTAGGATACTGATAATTTCATTGATCGACACCTAGTAAATTTGTTCACTTTTGTAATTTTCATCTCGTTTCAAGATACAGAATTGATCTCCAGAAAATAAGAATTTTAATCTATCAGAAACTGTGTATTTTACAATACTGTGTATTCTACAATACATAATTTCTGATAGATTGAAATTCTTATTCTCTGTTCTCTATTCCCTGTTCCTTTTATTGTGTGGAGCCCCTTACTGGGAAAGAATGGCAACTTACATCACGTGATCCGTCTCCTCTGATTGGACATGGGCATCAAAGCTCCATAAACATGAAAAAGAATGGAGAAAACTGGTCATGTGATCCCCATTCTGATCGGACGTGGGCATTCACGTGATGCAATTTGCCACTCTCTCTCTTTCTCTCTCTCTTTCTGTGAGGTTCTCTAACTTCCAAACTTCAAATTTGATTTCCTTTTTATTACTCCGTGCACTAACCATGCTCATTTAATTGAATTCAGCTATATGTATTTGACATGTCAAGCTGCTTTCACATGCAGCGTAACTTGTGTAAGCGTAACTCGCATCAACCAATCAAATCGTATCAAATTGTATTAGTTATTACGTATTATTTTAGTTGAGACGATTTGATTAGCTGACGCAAGTTACGCTTACGCAAATTACGCTGCATAGTGAAAGCAGCCTCATATTTTCTGTATATCGTCTATAGTCTCTGTAGTAGTATTTGACTATTCGTCTATAATCTCTGCAGTATTCGGCTATTAAAAAATAATATTTCCTTATGAAAGAAATAATATTTTCTTATGAAACTTCTCGGGATTTCTTTCTTATATTGCTGGGAAAGCTTGTACCGATTTTGCAAATTGACTCTTGAAAATTTTTTGTTAATAAAATTATATACACTTTTGTAGTACAAATAGAGTGATTTTTACAGAGCGATTTTTTAGAAAAAATGCGAAATAAATGTTAATCTCATCCGATATGTACTACAATATAAAATTTGTACTATGTATAATACATATCGGATATCATAATATTTATTTCGCATTTTTTCTAAAAAAATTGCTGCTCTGCAGCTTCCGAGCCTTCAGGAGCTTTTCCTGATTACGTATTATCGCAATTGAAACTTAAATTATACGATTTATCCAGTATTTTAGCCATAAAATTTCAGCACAAAGAAATTCATCTTTGACTAGAGATCTCCATAGTTTCTCCTATTGAGTCGATATCGGCTGCTTCACTGTATCATTTCATTTCTGCATCTGCTACAAGATGGTGCGCTATGAATCTCATTTAAATTTCTTCTTCATGACGTTTGCGTCAAATTAGTCTTACACACATAATTCATTAATTTTATTGTGCTTGAAAAAAGCACGGAAATTAGAGTAAGTAAGAGAAAAATGTATATAAACAATATAACTATAAAAATAATTATTATACAATTATATTGATAAAAACAATTATTAGATTTATTTAAATTTAAATTTTTGGACTTTAAACAATTTCCTGTACGTTTTCATGTTGGCTTTTCTCTCATTCTTTCTCTCTTTCTCTCTCTCTCTCTCTCTCTCTCTCTCTTTCTCTCTCTCGGAATCACTTATAAAAAATACAGAAGTAATAATTATTTTATATTATACATATATGTCAGAATATTACTACGTGCATCCTGATTTGACAGAAATGATAGAAATAGAAATGGTTTATACACATTATATATTTATGATTATTATAACAACAACAGTTACAAATGGTATCTATCTCATGGTATTTCATGCCATGAGTCTTTTTAAAATAATGAAAAAACGGGAATGCGTCAGATTAGATTTTATGAGCGCTATGTTAGGGACGAGGAATGTACGAAAATATCTATTGGTCTAGGACTCGAAGAGACCTTCGAGTGATGCATGCGGGGTCGTTTGATCTGGATGCGGGGCGTCGGGACGCAAGGTTACAGCGGTCGTCGGGTCAGCAACACCACGGCCGTCCCTCCCGCTTTTCCCTTTCCACCCTGACCGCCATCCCTCGTCCTCTCTCACCGCCGTCGCCACGCTCGATGTACGTACGTCTGCCCTTCCTTTCTAACCCTCCTCCTCATCGAGGATGAACGAGAGAGAGAAAGAGAGAGAGAGAGAGAAACAGAGAGAAAGAAAGAAAGAGAAAGAGAGAGCTGCCGCCCTTCCACCCATCTCCCTCGTTGTCCTCTATTTGTCCTCACTCACTAGTACCAGGGCGTGCCATCTTTGCGAATCTAGCGATATTCTTATTAATAGTTATTGCGACAAGGAATCCTTGTGTTTCCACATACAATACTTCTTCCCGATATATTTAAGAAGGAAAAATGTTACAACTGCACGATTGTTTGCAATTTGATAAATAATTATACTCAAGTAATAAACATTTCTATTCTACGCCTCTAGTCTATTCTCTTTTCAAAGTTGTTTTTAACACTTCGTTAAAGAAGAATTATGTTTGCAAGAAAAATATTAACTTTTCATTAATGACTTTTAAATTAACAATTCGTATAAAAAAAATTTTTTATGGTATTTTTTAACTTGTTTTTGCAATGAAAATTAATTATACTTGTGAGAGAAAAAAAGAAGAAAAGAGAGAGGAAAGCAGAGAGAGAGAGAGAAGGAGAGAGAGAAAAATTTCTAATTGAAGAAATATAATGATTATAATTGTGAAAATTATAAAACAATTGTTGCTATCGATGTCATGATAAAACGCAACAGTCAGCGTCATCCCTTCAATGTCGTCGCATTATTTTTTTATAATGCTGCCCTTCCATCGCAATATTTTACCACCGCTTGCACAGACCAATGCGGTAGTCGAGTCGCTTGCAAACATCCCGGTAGAGGGGGTGTCTGGGTCACCCCCTTTCATGTTAGTCTGTCTGTCTGGCTGGCTACTTTCCTGGGGTTCGCAACCCCTGCTTGCCAAACGTTATACGAACCATGACACTGAAATGCACCGATTGTTTATGCACACAAAGTCTCGCTCATAATAAATGTTTCGCATTCCCCGTCTCGTTAAATAATTCGCTTTTGCAAACTAATTAAATTCTCCGACGCTCTCTTCGTTAAAAAAAAACTATTTTAATTTCGATTCTGTCACGATCATTGTACACAGTAAATGCTTCTCTCTAGTTACATTTTAGTTATATTTAATATATTGACTTTTTCTATGTATTATCATAAATATATGCTTTGTTAATAATCATTAATTTCAAAGAGAACGAAAGGGAAATCCGATGCAGAACTGATCGCTTTCATACTAATGCGGGCGATCACCTTGCACTCTCTCTAACAACATCTATTAATTCTAATTAATGGAGAAAGTGTAAAGAGCAATTTTAACATGTTATGCCGCAGAGTATCATGATGGCTTTGTATTCTGATTACTTTTAATGTTTCACGTAACATTATGTATATTGATGTCGTTAACATGTAAATATTGATACATATTACGCTCATAATTGTTTGTTAGAAAAATAATGTTTGTTTTCGGTGAAATAAACAATGTCGTACAAATTTTGGAATCCTTTATAAAGAGATCGAATAAATTCATCTTTTTTTGCACAATGTTTCTAATGAATTTTAATGATTCTTGATAACTCCTAATAATATAATAGCTTTTTATAACTTTGACTGCCAGAATATCGAGCATTCTGATGTATCTTAACATGAATCATTATTTCATTTTTTTCTATTATTGTTATGTTTGCGTTAAGCAATCAGCTGTGTGGATAAGTCAGCCGATGTGAAAAGTCAATACTAAGATTTTGACATTTAAAGATTGATCTCTGTGACAACAAGTCGCTTAAAAGACTCTAATCGGAGTCGATCAATCGAAATAATATATGACTTGTCTTGATTGTCTGATAAATATTTTAAGATTTTCTGTGGTTTGTGATGCTGCCATTAAAGATTTTTCTCTTTTTTTTTGTAATTAATGTGTTTTATTTATACGTGTGTGTGCTGCAGTAGCAAGTGATTCTCAGACGATAATGTTTATAATTTTAATTTAAAAAAATATATATATATTATATAGTTAACTCTGTATAGATATAATTATACAGAATTAATTTAAATAAGAATAATAAAATAAATTTAACAATAATAACATCAAGATTTAAAATATTGATAGTCAATATTCAGAACTAAGGCATAAAAAATAAAATCGGAATAGCTACCATATATGAAACAGATAAATAATTGTATATTAATTTTAAAATAGAAAAAATATAAATTATTTTACAGTAATAATAACGAAAGACTTTTCAATTTTAATTTTAATTCCTCAATTTGAATTGTCATTTATGAAATGCAAGAATAAGAACTTTATGCGTCGCCGGATAAAACACAGTAAATTTTTTTTACGAATGGATAAACGATATATCGCGTTTATCGTGCTTGGGCGGTGCAACGGTTTATCAAGCAGACAGGGTTTTGCACCCTCGTTCCATCGACTGTAGTATAGGGTTCTAGAAGCAGCTACAGCTATCCGATGGAGGGAGAATCGTCTACTGGAGGGGGTGTCTGGGTCAATCCCCTCCAGTCTGGGGGTTCGCAAAACCAAACGCATTTCCCGGGGTTCGCAAATCCGTGCGCGCGCGGCATTACGATTGGAAGTCCCATGACACATTTTCGATCGTCAGCAATGTTCCATCGAAAACGTGGTTTGATACCAAAATAAATGATACTTTTAAATTATATCATATTATTGCATTTCTATAATGCACTTGCTTGCAAGACCTGGCAGGTTCTTTTAATGAAAATATTTTTCTATCGAAATATCAACAGTATTCTTAGATAAAAGAAGAATATGATTCATAATTGATTTCATATATATAAGTGTAAGATAGAAAAGGTACTAACCGATCTTTGTCTCGTTATAAAGCGAAAGGAAGACAGAACTAGAGAGTTTTAAGCCTTGCTTAAAGTCAAAGTAACGTTAGTGCAATCGGGTCTAAAAAAACTCTCTATATATTAGGTGTTGGAATTAATTCGTAGCGTTTTTAATGAAAGAATGTTATTTATTTCACATGAGCATTAAAAAATACATTAATGAAAGTACTTCCCATCACTTGTAAAACGCTACGAATTAATTCCAACACCTAATATAAAAAAGAAATAACATCAATAGAGAGAGAAATTAATAACAAGAAAATTATGTCGGACCTTCGAGATTCCGCATGTCAGTAAATTAACTATAATTAACGTTAATCGATACAATATATTTTAATATCGATTACAGCTTTTTCAGTTAATCCTTTGCTACTCATTTCTCGTTCGGTCATCGCACGTTCTTTTTTTTTTTTCAGGAAAATGCAAAACATGCTTGCACTGGCCAAGTAGTGGTTGCACGTCTATATACGCGCATAATGCACGTGCTCGGGGAAGAAGAAATGCACACGCATTGCAAGTAATAAAACTCGACGAAAATGAGTCGACGAGCATAAAAGTGGCACAATTGGTTCAGTGGGGCGGTGCCCCTGCGGCCTTGGCTCGGGACAGTGAACCTCGTGGCCATGCGAAACGCGTGCAGCCACGAGTGCTGCACACGGTGTCCCATGCACTCCACCTCCCTCCGCCCCCGACACCACACTGTGCACTCCTCTTCCCTCCCTCTTTCTCTTCGACGTGCTGCGGACTTTTTCCCTTCCTTCGTCCCCCGCGCTGCACCCATTTTGCACATATGCAACGTCCACTCTCGGACGTTTCACTCGCCGTAATGCTTTCAGGGCCGGGTAAAATAATAGTTCGGTTATATAGGTATTGGCCCGTATTCGTGCTAAACGTAGTTGTTTGATCAATTTTTAACCTCTCACCTTGCCGGCTTGATTAATTTTTATCGTTCAACACTTTAAAGTAGCTCTTGATTCATATTATGTATTACTCCTGCTATCTTTTAATATTTATTGGTAACACGGATGAGATTCACCTTTTCTTCTTGTTAAACTGTACCTATTTTATGTAACAAGATGGAAAGACCTTCTATTGAATAGGCGCAAACATTCTCTTTCAATATTGACATGTTATAATTTTATCTTTTATTAGCCAAACAAGAATCGGGGAATACACTCAACGATGAATTTCATCAAATAATAATTCTCTTCATTAGATAAAAATTCTTTACGCTTAAAATATAAGAATAAAGAATCATTCGCGAAATCTAAACGGAAGATCAGGTCGAACAGATTGTTGGAGATTGGAAATTAATATGTAACAAATATATCTCGATCAGAGGAACATTAGCCATCCCTGGAAGCTGGTAGGCACGTACGCACGACGCGCCTGGATGCGTGTATGCGTTGCCACGCTCTACAAAGCCGACGAGCAAGCTAGCACACGGAGAACATTCACCCTGACTGGTGCATCGGCCCTTCGCAGCGTTTCTCAAATGTAAGCAAAACCGTCAATTGACGTTCGAGGTCTCTAGGTAAGGTCGCCAAAGTCACGAGCTCGACACCTGACTATATATCGACTACCACTTGCTGCGATTAAATATCCAAGTTTTCAAAAGCGTCTGAGATACATACGATGGGAACTAGAAATATTATAAAAAAAAAAACTCTTATATAATGGTGACTGTTGATTCTTTATAGGTTTTTTCCTAAGATCAAACGTCTAAGTAACTTTGAAGATCTACTATTATAGAACTCAATAAATCTCAATCGTGTGGAAGTAAAATTTGTGAAAGTTAGGATTCCTGAGATTGGGGATCTGTGGAGCCTGAGATCTAAGAGTTATACATTAAAAAATATATTCATGCATGATATAAGACAACTACAAACGAATAGAGATTTCCTGAACTATGTTCGATAGACTGTATCAACATCCATTTGGCCAACACTGATCGCCGTCAAGCGGCATCCCTTAGAGATAATCGTCGAACGTCTCTCGCTTCGCGGCCCTTGCATTTCTTCCTCCGGTGTTCTCCTCGCTTCTTCGTCGGCTTCGTCCGGTCTTTCTCCCGGCTTTCTCCGTCTCTTGCCCTTACGCTGTACGCAGCTGTTGGCGCGCGTCTTCGCGCAGCGTTGGGCATTGCACTCGGCGGCGCTTCTCGAGGGCGGTCTCGCGGGTTGATGCACGCGGAATGCAGCCGAAGGCGGCCGACATGCACCGGGGATGACCGAAGTGGGCTACCAGCGTCGCGCTTGCAGCTGCAACGGTCATCTCGGGTTCGATGCACTCGTACGCCCAGGCTCTGTGCATGCACGATTCTGCACGAATGACTCAGCCGGCCCGGCGCACGAGGAACACGACCTTGACCCGGCTGCACATAGGTGCATCGCACCTTCGTGCTGATACCAAGAACAAAATATGTCGTCACTCGTAAATCTCATGTATTTACTGTAAATTTTGTACATCCTACTTTTACTTCTAATGATTTATCGCTATCTCTCGAACGTCCAAAACTTTCACTATTAATTGCACACATCGCGCGATACAATTAAATATTTAGCTCACAATGTAGTGGTAGATACAGTTGCAAAAGTATCTTTTATTGCGCACTAAGATCTATTTAATCGTCACGTAAACAAAGATATAACGCATTATTCTCGCGTTATCATGAGAAGCTAACGCAGCTCGTGCGACCTTCGCAGGAGGCGGATGAACGATGAACAACAACGTCCACATTATAAACATTGCAAAAGAACAGTATATTACAAAGAAATATTAAAAGTCACTGCGCGATATATGATACATAAATACGAGTGGGTTAACATATCATTATGAACAACTTTAATTGATTTTTATTTTTATTATTTTTCGTGTCAAAAAAGATATCCTGTATGCTGATGACGCGTATCCTTCCGCGACTAAAGGACTCGCATTAATTTACGTTTGTGCATAGTTCAAAGTGTGTTGTCCCCAACGGTCGAGTTCAACGACTGCTGGACGAGACAAAGACTGAAGGTCCTTATATATACATATATAAAATATATTTTTTTTAATCAATGAGCGACAATGGCACATAAATGGCACATAAATATATATGACTTAATGTACATACATGACAATTCAATTTTTTCTGTGTATATATATATATATATATATATATATATATATATACCTTTTCAGGATATCTTTATAGAACACAGTGTCATCGACACGCCACAGGGTGTATCCATTGTAAAGGTCAACGCATCTATTGTGGATAACCTCATTGACCATCGCGCCCGTCGATCACGGCATGTTTAATTTTCACAGGCACGCAACATGTTCATGCATTTCAATTGAGCTTATAATGCTCAATGCATAGTACAATTTGTATTTTGATTATACTTTGTACTTTGATTATCCTAGGTTAAAGTAGCTTTTAAAAATGACGCAGACTCTCAGAATTATTTTATTTTCTATAAAGTTTAGACAAAAAACAAGATTTAAAATTGATTTCAATGATATCGAATCTTATGAATACTTTGCTTCGTATATCGTAAATGCTGAGAACTTTGTAATTGGCTGATTTATAAGTTTCGATATCGTTGATATTTTTGAAACGTGATACGATTTATTTGCAATACAAAGTCCTTTTTAAAAATGTCAAAACATATTTTTAAATTGTCGCAGGCGTTATAAATATAAAATTTATGCCATAATCCATAGCATTGAGTGAAAGATCTTCTCTTTGAAGTGTTTCGACTACTACTCGGTTTCCTGTATATGTCGCCATCGCACGTTGTCGCTTGTGAAAGAAGGTTATCGGCACACATCGTCAGTATCTTTTCTTTTGGTTTTTTCTTCGTAAGTGTATTTATATATATCAGTAAGGGGAGGGGGGATGTATTTCGGTCCATGGAAGTTGCAGCCACTACGCGATGGCGACGCGCTTTTAACCTTGAACTGATGAACGAAAGCAACCACGATTGGACTGCGATGTCCTGAGTTATTTCTGGAACGTCACCCTGGAGGACGATGCATCTCGCGTCGTTGATGCGTTTCGTGTTTTCGCCTAACTATTTCGTCGCACGTTTTCTTTTATCGAGCACGATGTCTAAGAGGGTTTTTAAAACTCGCAGAGTATTCAAGGATCCTTGGTGCAATAAAAATAATAAACGAAAAAATGCGGAAATAATTGTTATATATCATTGAACATGGCTTAAATAAAACCAAAACGTATTTTTTAAATATAATTATAAAATAAATATATATGTATATTCTTTGTGGAAGTCTTTTGTACTCTAATTGTGGCACTGTTATCCTTAATGTCACTTTTTAATCTGTTCTTTATTGAATAAAAATAATTACGGTTTTTTTCGATTTCCTTTGTGAAAAATAATTTGAATTTTCATACATCTTGTATGCACAAACACAAAGTAAATAAAGACTGGATAGATAAATAAGTACAAACTATATTTGGTCAGTTATCATATTTTGTAATGTTATGTATAATCTTATTAATTTATTTTCTGTATTAAATTAATATTTTCTTTTATTGATATTATTTAATTACAATTTAATTAAATTGTGACCTTGCATTAGTTTTTAATCGATGATAAAAAGTTATGAGAGAAAAACACATTTCATGTTTGGTTATAGAATTATATAGAGTATTGTATCAAGGAGAGAGAGAGAGAGAGAGAAAGAGAGAGAGAGAGAGAGAGAGAGAGAGAGAGAGGGACAGCCGTCTTATCGTTCAAACATTTTTGTGGTCGCGCATTCTACTGTCCGAGTATCTACGTCGGAGACGCAAACAGTGAGATTCCTCCAAGGGTGCACGACCTGGCTGGCTAGATACCGCAGTTTAACTTTGCTCACGCTGTCTTTGTTCATGAGGACAACACCCTTTGCGTGTTTGTCTTCTTAGCTGATCTCCCTTTCTTTACGTCTGATCAACTTTTGCAAAGGCAAAAATTGTAGTAATCTACTGTATTGTTGTAATCTACTGAAAATGATGATCAAGAAATTTAATAATCAAAACGTTCAAAGATCACATCCGCAAGATCTAAAAATCCGAAAAATTTACTATACTGAATAATTACTATGGATTAAAACTTGTAAGTCATAAAACATTTTTTTTTTAATATGTTGATTGATCTAATATCACTTTTAAGAAATTTCACAATATTTAAGAAACTTCAATTCTATTTTATTACGATTTTCAAGTTTCATTTTAATCTCGAATATTGAAATATAAAAAATTTACAGTAGATTGATTGAAAATTTACAGTTTCAAAGTGGACCGCACAAAAGTGGATTTATAAACCGTGAATTTAAAAGCTATGACACTCAAAAAGAAACATAAAGCAGTAAGACATAAGTAGTAATTAAGCGAATCGGTCATTCGCTGTAGAGAATGTAATGTAATAACGTAAGCATTATATCCAAAATGTGGATATGCTTATTAATTGCGTCTTATTATTTAAATTTTTTACGTACTATCCTTAAGAGCTATGACATAAAAAAGCTTAAGCAGTAAAACACAAGTAGGAAACATACTGAATTTACTATTACTTACATCATGATCTCACGGCCTTTACTGTAAATGACCATAATTCGCTTACAGCTTACATTTTGCTACTTAAGTTTTTTTTGTATGCCATGGATATAAGAACGTGAGAATCAAATGTTTAATTTTTCTATCGCAAACAACGTTTTTCGTGTATTAATAATGAGTTATGATTTATGCGGCGCCAATGCGGAAATACATTCGTCGACAACGTTTACGATAGAGGCTGATTTCATTTTGGAACAAGGGCATTGGTGCCATCGCGAATGCCGCAGTGTAGTGCCGCAGCATCCACTGATCACCAAGAAGAGCCGTCGCGGTTCTTGGCACGGCTGCAAGAGAGTTGAACGCACCATCTAATTTTACGTGTATCCGTGCGACAATGTTTTTCTCTAGGTCTAGAGCAAATACCATGTCTCCCCAGATGTTTTCGATTAAGCATATAAAATTATCATTTATCTGTCCACATATCTGTCCACATCGATAGAAATTATTTACAATAAAATGTGAATTTTTAAAAACAAAAAGTATATCCTTTTCTGTACGTAGGCAGGAGCCTGGATAGGCAGGAGCCATTAAAAGCGAAGGAAATGCGTGATCAAATGGGGTGTTTGTGCGCAATTGCATACCTACGTATCTTTGCATCTTTTGGCTACAGCTACACGACTTTCCCCACCGGAGAAACGAAGGCGGGGTTTGTCGAGTATGAAGACGAATGCGAAAGCAAGCTTTTGAATATCATTATCTTTGTTTTAGTCCCGCGCGTCATTGCATTCTAGAGAATAATTTCCCTTCGCGTAGCTTGTATTCACATCGCATCATACGTTCTCATCTTTGTTTCTTCCGTATAAAGAAATTGCTCTAAATTATAATGCAGCAATTAACGAATTACGATTAAATCAATTCGTAAGAAGAGATATATATTTATATAGTTGAATAAAAAAATAAGATTAAAAAAATCTGTTAAATATTTGCACGGTTCCAAATCATGTAATAAACATTTTCTTCGTTTGATTTTACAAAGCTCAATCGTTTGAAAAGGCTAACAGAAGATTTAGCGATGCACTCGACATTTGTCATCGCGTCGACCGTAGTCTCGTCGCGTCGTCTCGCTTGTACAATCGGGACCGACAGAGGCTTCGTCAGAGGTGGAAGTCGTCTCCCCACGCGGCCGAGAGCCCTCGTCTGGCTTCTGGAAGGAGGTTGTAGGGTAGGGAAGGTAGGAGGTTGAGGTCGTCGGCGCTCACGGGAACGAGGCATTGACCTCCAGTGAGTTAGGATGTCTGCTGGTATTGATTCGTCGGCGATGCAGCGCGGACTCGGGGGCGGCGAAACGGGAATACGGGAATACCGGGACGCCGCGCCGGGCAGGACGGGCGAGAGGTAGGACGAGAGGAAGCTGACGCCTCGGAGGGACGACATTCGGTGGCGGAAGGGAACCTGGAGATCTAGAGGACCAAGGGGTTGGCGTCGTCGGGGGGTGGCAAAGCTCCCCGGACCATGAGAGCTCGCGGTGAGGGACGGAGAGAGAAGGAGGGTGCAACGTACTGGGGCAAACTTTCCTCTCGCTCTCCCGCAGCCATAACTCTCTCGTTGCCCGACTAGCATGAGCAAAAAGGACCGCGAGCTCGCAGACAGGGCGGTTGCCAACCTGGAAGACCCATTAACCCTTTGAGCTGAGCTTCCTTCAACATTTTTTTTAAGGATCTTTGGACTAAACTTTTAAAAGCTTACTTGTGCCGTGATAGTATGCTTTGATAAAGTAACTAGCGATAATTTTTCTAAAGACCTTAAATTATTTACTTATGAAAAGAAGTAACATGAATAGTGGGTCTATTACAGCCGAATATATTTTATTGTTTTTATAGGTTTTATATTTCTCAAAATTTTATTCACTTTAGTTTGATAATAAATAAAATCATCAAATAAAACGTGTTGAGTTGAATCCTCTTTTCTTTAAAGTACATGTTAACAAACGTTGATAGCTGGGCGCAACGCTTATTCTGTATACGCGACAGGGTAGAGAGGCAGCTTGCGAGGAAGTTGTGCAACGAGAGGGAATATCGGTGGGGTACCCGGGCACAGAGGACGAAATTCTGCAGACAGGATGGCGGCACTAGGGCGAACTTTCGCTCTCTCGCACTACAGTGCCACTATGCCATTGCCACGTTCTACGTTAGACTATTTAATTGTTTAAAGCAATTAAGGGCTGATAAAAGTACATTCCAGCGAGAAATGATTGATGATGATGATGATGATGATGATGATGATGATGATGATAACGTGATGTCAAACACCGATATGATATAATATCGATAATTTCGTTGGTAATTAGATATCGATTTGCTGTCTAATTAACGGTAATTTCTCGGTAGGTATATTTTACAAAAATTAAAACTTTATGAAAATTTTAACTCATTATTATAATGTTAAGAAAGAATTTCTATTCTTTATAAAAATTATAAAATGTTAAAAAATATATTACTTTCAAATCTGCACACTTTTTATTTTTATTCATTAAATATACATTAAATATATTTAATAAAAATATATAATTAATAATAAAATAAAATATATGCTATATGTAAAAGTAAATGTAATATTATAATTTTATATAAATTGAATCTCTTTGCATAATTTTAAAATTTTTAATGATCTATTGTAAGGAAAGTACTAAAATGGTAATATTATTAAATTGTATAATATATAAATTGTAATATTATTTATATATCTTCTATATCTTCTATATCTTCTAATCAATAATATACGAACTTAATTTTCTTCGTTTATTTTTAAGGTTTAAAAGTTTTAATTAAGATTTGCAGATCAGATACTATATTTTGATGATAATAAAATAACGATGCATGCAATGATCGTTTCGCGTGCACATACAATGTTCGGGGGCTTTGGCCAGCTGCTGGTGTACACAGTCACGAGGTCATTAAGCTTCAGGGGCATTGGCCAGCAACAGCCATTTTCGAATATATTCTCTTAATTGTTTAATGAAAAATTTTTACTGTAATGTAAAGTAAATTTGTTATTTATTCCAAAGAATTTAATTGAATTTACAAGAAGAGTTCTAAGTCAAATTATCATATTTTTTCATTTACAGATAATTCTATAATGTTGCTTCATTTTTCTTTGGCAAAAGATACTGTGGTAAATATAAAGATACTTTGTAAATTTGAGCAAAGTTCTTGTTTATGTTTATACGTGAAAAATAATGATTGATTTAATACGTTTTCGAATAAAACAATTAATATAAGGATTAAAATAATATGAACAATACGTTAGACAATTTTATAAAACTTAATCGACAGTGATTAAGGACTATGTAATGTATTCTTTCGAAACTTGAATACAATGATACTTCCTACGCATTGCTCATATAATCCTACGCTTCTTCCTGCCGTTACAACAAGGCGTCGATTCGCGGTCATGGCTTATTCCAGACAATCCGTCTAGACAGACACCCTCCAAAAACCTACCATCTTTTCCCTTTAGCTCCAGGCTTCACCAGCTACGTCTTCATGGATGCATTCACATATGTATTCATCGACCCTTTGTCGTCGAGTATAGCTCCCTTATTGTTACTCGTCATTATTATTCGATTTCCGAAGAATTCCCAACTAAGATAAAATCGAAAATGTACAAGCGTTCCTTGCCATCGAATTTTTCTTTATCTATGAAGGACATATCAAAGATTTAAAATATCCTATTAGAAATAATAACTTTAAATATAATTTCATAATGGACGTCGTAAAAATACAAATTGCCAACACTGATTGCTGTATGATTGCACATAATCAAATATTTCTCAATCTTAATATTTATTCTTCATACAGTATTTTAAAGGAATAAATAAGAGATAAAATAGTTTTATTACTAACACTGAAACAACTACTATTACTATAGGTCAAATATCGGAGTTAATGTGCAATGGTTGGCTCATCGAAAAGATAAGGGGTTCTTTATGACAAAGTGTACGGCTTCTTTTTATGGAATACGTCTTATTTCCTCTTTTATTTCTTATTCTTCTTGGTTATACTGGCAATTCGTCATTTCTCTAATATAAAATTTTTAAAAGCGATACAGAAACAAAAATTTTTTGCCTAATTAATTATTTCCTATTTTATTTTTCTGATAACAAATTATTCTGATAATTCAAACAATATATAATTTTGTTGATGATGAAAATTTCCACTAAGCTTTTTAATTCCTTAAGTAATGCGAAATCGACTTAGAGAAAAGGAGAAAGATATCGAGGACAACGAGAGAAAGAAAGAAGAGAGAGAAGGATAGTGTGGGGTCGAACATTCGAATAGTACTATTCGTGCAAAAGCCTCGGCCGCGTTTCTATGTGAAGGTGCAGACAGGAAGGGGTGAGCAACCCCTCGGCGTCTGGCGCATAGGCGTAGTGTACCACGTATACAATCGGGTAGTGACCGGGTCAATGATACCCAACGAGAATAAACTTTTTTCTGCACCTGTCGATCGTACTACGAACACAGGTGCATTACTCTAAAGGAAAATTTAAATATCTAGCTCTGTTGAGAAATATATTTATTTTTTAAGATTAAGTACAATTTGTATATTCAATAATTTACGAAGTATTAATAATCCTGAAAAGTATTTTTATAGAAACGTTTTCTGTATGTGTAAAATTTTTTTTATTTTAGCCTTTAGCACCTTTAGACTTGAGCTGACCATAATTGAAGATAGAACTGTATGCATTTTAAATCGAGAAAGATTTTTTTACGATATGTTGATGTCAATTTAATTTTCTAAAATTCTTGTAAATTATTTTATTAATTACAATATAGTCCATTTGTCTTTAGCTATGAATATATGTTAAGTGCAACGCTCGATTGATTTAATGGATTGATCTATCGTATTTCTCTCTTTCTCTCTCTCTCTCTCTCTCTCCTTTCTCTCTTCTTTCCTCTATCTTTCCCCCTTCCTCTTCTTTTCTTACTCCCTTTAAATATAACGTATTCTCTAGATCAATTGACTAAAAGCATCGGTATCCTATCAAAATTTAAACATATCTACAAACGGATCTTCTCGACCCTGTTCTCAAGCAAAGTCCGCATCAAAGGGTGTCTCCGGTAAATAGAGGGAGTTCACGTCTAGGTGAGGTCCGCCGTTGCGCGCGCATTCGCGATGCAGCGGAGGTCATCCACCTGAAAGGTCGGGGTCACACTCTTGGTCGTCGCCGCTTATGAGAGAGGGAGTCGACAGGAGGATAGACAGGGGAAGTTATATCCGCGCGGGGGTGGCTGTTGCGCGCGATCGACGGGCATGTGTATGTGTGGACCTGGTTATCGCCATAGCAACCCCCGCGTGCAGTCAAGGCTATACTGCGAGCTCTTTTTGCGAGACTGTGTAGCACATTGTGCGCCGTCGTCTCGTGCGTTCGATGGGAGGTGTAGAGGGAGGTAGAGCGACAATAGCGATTCCTAAAACGTCGGATCACCCTTGGCGAGACTTCCATCCGCGACAAGAATCCGGTCACGTCATCGTCAAAGCGTCACGCTAAACCCATGAATGCATTTGCTTTCTGACAAAATTTCCATCGCAAACACCAGAGCGTCCTTAATCAATTAAATTTTGACATTTATTATACCGCTCACTGACATTTGTACTTGATAATAATCATCAACCATATTGCCACATCGTATTATCTTTCTCAACCAACTACTTTTATGACAATTAATTAGTCAAATAAATGGTTGCAATTTTAGTACTGAATTTCAAGCCAATTATTACCGGCTGTTACACAACGCAGTCAACAGTGACGATTTGCATGTGTAATTTCTGACGAATTAGTTGCTACGTTATCAATCATGATATCTGGAAAAGAACATCAGAACTGAAGGGAATATGAGAGTAAAATTACATCGACTTTCTGTCGCAAGGGGTCAATTCATCGTCGATGCATTCACTGTCGGTGGACACGCTATTCGTGTGCAGGATATTCCTCCGGAAGTAACGATAAGAATGTAATTATTTTAAAATGTGTAATAATAATAATAAATTCAATCTTTTAAAGAATGTACATACATATATACATACATACACAATTTCTATAAAATTTCTCTACAAAAGTAAATTTTTTTTTTATCGAAATTTTTACGTATTCTATTTTCCATTACATATATCAAAAAATTAAAAAAAATCCGTCATACTTTTAAATAATTTCGAAACTTCAACATCTGCATTTCCGCCAGCAGATTATCATTTTTCGATTCTAAAGTAAATATTCGCTACATCGTTGTTTTTGCAGACTATTCTGTGCAGCTTGTCGATAAGAAGTTCAATGTCAAAGTCGAAATGTGATATCATGCGATTTGAAAAAGTATAATTATGTTAACATTGCAACGCGTCATTTTGTGGTAGGTCAGGACTTTATACAAACTCCGCCTTCATATTCTTTAATGTTCTGAAGTTAGATATGTGAAATTTTTATCAACGGGAAATTACATTCAATAATTAACAAGACGTTCAATTTAATGTTTTAGTATTATATATATAGGGTGGCCCGAAATTTTTTTACCAAGAGCTCTTGTATAGATAAAGCGAATCAAATCGAAAAGTCCTGACCATTTTACAATTTTCGTAATAGATAACAAGATATTAATTACTAAAAGTCGCTAAATATTGGTTTTCAATAATTTTTTACTCAAATACCATCAACTTTATGGAAAAACAGTAAGAGACAAAAATTGTTTATTTTCTTTTCATAAAGTTCTGCGAATTTTTTTAGAATTTTTTAATGCCATATATTTTCATGATAAAAATAATTGCCATAAGAAAATGCATTACTAAAAAGTTAATAAAAATTCTGAAAAAATTCTTAGAGTTCTATGAGAAAAAAATAAATAATTTTTGTCTCTTGCAGTTTTTCTGTAAAGTTGATAGTATTTGAAAAAAAAATTATTGAAGACCGATATTCGGCAATTTTTAGTAATTAATATCTTGTTAACTATTGCGAAAATTGCAAAATGATACAGGACTTTTCGGCTCAGTTTAGTCTATCTACACAAGAGCGCTTGGCAAAAAATTTCAGGACATTCTGTATATATATTTATATGTATCTTAGCTCACAATAATATCTTTTAGCATTCTTCTCTCATTAAATAAATAAAAATTAGACGGCATACAGGTATAAAATCCATTTTAAGCTTAAGATCAGATAGATATACAAATTTTATGGGACATCGTATTATTTGGATGTAGAAATAAATTCTTACGCGATCATGTATAACTTCCTTGTAATGCATCGTCTATCGTTATGGTAAAGGCAAACTTGTACGAACTTATTGATTCAGCTAAAAATATATATAAAAATTGCACTCTCTATATACCGTGAATATCTTCTGAATCTGAACTGTGTAGCAATTAAGTCGTACTTGCGTCGTAATTGTCACCGTCCACGAGATACTTGTTACTTAAAACAGATGAAGGCCACAAGGTTAAGGAAATAAAAACTTGATACGAAATGCATCCATGTCTGCAGATATGATATCAGTCGAACCGTCCTCTAACTGTCCGCATGCGCTGTCTCAATGTTAACGCAAATTATCGCAGGTGATACGACATAGCTTACGCCGACGTCTACACGGCGCGGCGCGATGGTTTCGTAATCGCGCCACCCAGCTATTTATTTTTCCCGTTAACGTCTACATCATCTCATGTCTCGGAGTTGACTTATTTCTAGATTATATCTTAATCGTCGTTATGAATTTGTATCTCGATCGATGACAAATGCTGCAAAAAATTATATCTACGCAGAAATCGAAAGATGCACGATTAAATTAAAAGTTCCTAAAATCACTGGATTACATGATATTCTATGCACATCGTAAATAATTTCACATGCATTTAGTGTACAAAAAATGTGTATTGATGCTATTAAATCTCATTAAAATCTGGAAAAGACAGTTTGTGTCAGGTCATGGTTTGCTACCTGTTAATCAAAAAATTTATCGAGCTTTTAACGACATACTTTTCTTATATTAATTATATTTCATCATTGCACAAATTAAACTCGACATGTCTTATCGTTATGTATATATTGAAAACATATCTTATCTATTTAATTTATATAATCTTAATTCGATCATTTAATTCGATTTAATACTGGGTCAAACAAGATTTAAACTGAATATTAAAATTTATTTTTATTTTTAAAAAGTTCAGTTACGTAAATGAATATATCTATAAATGAATATATCTGTAAGCTTAAAAAGTGCTTTCAACAATCCTTTTGATAGCAAGTTTGTTTCTGTAACGTAAAACGATTTATCAATACCGTTTAATTATTAAAAAATAACAAATGCGTTTATAATACAGTTATTTTGTATTTTAATTTCGATTTAAAGATAATTCATATTTTCTCAAATTATGATATTCGTGTAGAAAAAGATACTTTCTATTGCGATTTACTCTGATACCAAGAATAGACCAGATATGTATCGTAAACAGATAATCGTAGCGAAAGTAGTGACTACTTTTTTTCTTAATATGTATCTATATATAATAACGCATATTGGGATATTTATTCAGAAATCACAAGATTACTTAAATTTATATCGCGATAAATATCATATTTAAAGAAAATTAGATGAATTTTGAGCACATTATTAATGATATAAATCGCCAAAAACATCCTAGATAACCTTCCAGACACCAACCCTGACTTTATTGAGGCCTTATCGTGAAGAAATTTATCGTGCTCGCTTTTTTATCAATTTCAAAATTTTATTTTAAAAGTGAAACAACTGCTTTTGGTAAAATTCATGAATCTTACTAATAAGTTTACAAATGATAATAAGTTGTCAAACGATGTTTCATTTTTATTAATCCAAAAAATATATTCAAACATTATATTAGAAAACGGTTGCATTAATTGGAATTCTGATTAAAAATGAATAAATTTAATCAAAATTTTCTAATTGAATCTATTAATTATAATTCTAATTGAGATAACCAGAATTTTCTGATTCAATTATTTTTGACCAAAATTTTGTCTCATTAGGTATATGAATTTTCAAGTCAAATTCAGAAACGATCGATCAATTAAAAGGATAAAGGGTAATCTTATCCAAATTGGCCGCATGTAAATGATTCGTTGTCAGAAATAGTAGGCCTAGTAGGGCCCACAACGAGCTAGGTCGCTAACTCTAAGGGCCCTGAACAAAGACCGGTTCTCATATGAAGGTCACTAGTTCAATGGCGTCCATATGCACGCGGCGAGCTCCTTCCCGAAGGCCGTTTCACTTTCGTCGAAGGCGACCAAAAACCGTTTCGGTCGGCAGCAACTGTACATGTCTCTCTCAATCTCTTCTACTTTCTCTCCCTGCCTGACATCTTGCCATGGTTTACCACGATGCCGATCCACTTGCACTTTCGGCTAGGTTCAAGGTTGTGTATGCATCCGTGTGTGTGTGTGTGTGTGTGTGTGTGTGTGTTTTGTGTGTGGAGAAAGAGAGCAAGATGGATAATTCATTCGTTTTGAACTGAGCTGACCCGTGCAAAGGAGAAAGCGTAGTATGTGCGTGCGTAGAAGTAGGTCATAGTATCACGTACGTCAACGCATTCCCAACTACATGCAATCTTTTTAAATGTAATGAAGACTTACTTGGCTAAATAAGATAAAATTAAAAATTAGAACGCCAATTTACATGATTAATATTAACGTTATACGTTTTTAATAAATTTATTTCTTCTTGATCTTTCTCAGAATGACTTTTAAATTGTTAAATTCTGATATTAAGCACATACACATATTAAATTTTGTAATCAATCGTGTCTTGCCGATATTTATATTACGTTTTTACTTTAAACTATTTTAAATAATTGCTTAAAATGTTAATACAATTCTCAGAAATATGATTACTTTCGGACTTGTAACACAATCAAACTGAAATAACATTAAATTAAATTAGATCGTTAATTCGATACTATTAAAATTACATTTTAAAACCCGCAATGAACTTATTATTATTAAAAAATATCTTAGCCAAGAATAATCTTATTTATAATTATGCATAAGTGTTTTTCTTTGGAAAAACATCTAGCGTATAATGAATACGTCTACGTCTTATGAATAATTAGCAAAACGTTGCGTCTTATTATTATATCTCGTTTACAATTAACTCGTACTCAATAAAAATAATTTGAAATACAGTAAGATGAATGCGTCGTTACTATGAAATTTTGTTGAACAAACAAATCTATGCAAACAAAAATTTTGGTTAGTAACATTTTATTTGTATCTGATAACATAATTTTTGATTAATACAAACATATAAATTTAATGAAAAAAATCGTTTAATTAAAAAATTTTGTTTGAATAAATAGAATCTCTCAGTATAATTGTCACTTAAATAAATCGAGACAATGTTGCGCGAATACGCAACAAGTGGCCGTCTTAAAAGGTAACAAATATCTCAACAATCAGGCTTAAATCTGTATTTTATAATATTAGCTTCTATCTAATCTTTAATATTATTAACAACAAGAAAATCTCATGTCATAAAGAGAAAAAAATCAGTATTTAAGATGGATCTCGGGAATCGAATCCAAAACATTTCGAGAGACGTAAATACTAACCAATTGTTTTCGCTGAGTAAACGCCTCGTCTCAAAATTTGGAAATTATTTCCCAGTATTTTTACTGTAAAATGTTTTAATCAATACTTTTGCTCTATCTCTTTATAAATACTTAATAATAAAAGTAGAATAGATACATCGATATTATAAATCTATATAAAATGTATAAATTGTATTTTGACTTTTAAAATTAATATCAAATTTAAAATAGAAAATCTAAATTATTTGAATGTAATATTGTGTTTTCATAAAGGAATAACATCATAATTTTCTATCAAATACATTACTATACTTCGCCGACATTTGCTTAATTAAAGAAAAAATAGCGCAAAGAAACCGTAACCGTTTTCAACTAAGATAAACGCAATATTATTGATTCAATTGCAAATGGATATAATCTGCTATTTTCTGAATAAGATTGTTTGTAATTTTATTATCGGTGTTCATAATCCATTCTTATTTTAAGATCGTCTTAAGTAATGTCTTAAGATGCTAATACAGCTCTTCTCTGATTAGTTTATGATATTTTCAGCCAGTAAAATAGTCTTAAATATTTAAATCAACTATGAATATTGGCCTATAATTGACTTATAATTCTTAAGATTGTATTTGAAATGATTGTAAATATAAGAATGTACTATAAATATCGGCCTTAGAATCGTACAGCCTTCACTTATGCTTCTTGCATCTGTTTGGATTTAAGACGCAGCAAATCGGCACAGATCGGAGATGTTGTTTAGTATAGAACGTGCTGGTTTCTCCTTCAGTTTAGTCTTGGTGAGTGATAGCGATGAAAGTCAAAGCTAGTTTGTCATGATTCGTGCAAGGAGAAACAAAGTTTCACTTTCTTGAGCGGCTCTCACATTCGCTCTCGACGTTCGCTGGCCTCGTGACGACTTTTCATGGACCCCCGTTGATCGCGATCCGGTTTCTAAAACTCTCGCCGATACGATTCGCTTTCGTTGGGTGATCGCCATCGGCGTTTTTTAACGGAGAACGAAAGTGGAGAACGACCTGGACAAGGACTTTGGTTGAAGTACATTCTTCAATATCAAAGCAATGAAAAAGTTTGAATAGCTCATTTAACATCATCCAACATTTTCGAACTTTGATTTTATTAAGATCTGTGAACCAAAATGCGATAATTTGAAAAATAAAATATTTATCGAAATAAGAAGACGAAGTATATACTTTGAATATTATTACTATTTTTGGATATTAAAATAATAAAATAGTATTTAGAGTGGACTTTAACTGTTTGATAAATATTGTTGTTATCCACTGAGTATCCAGTCAATACGTTCCAGAATATACTTGCAAGGAGCAAGGACAGATCGAAAGACTGGTTCAAGTTCATATAGCTGCGGGGCTTCAGTGGAGGTTCAAGGCTATTGGAGAAAGCCTTCCTTGTTTATAGCTTGTTTATCGATATATAGGTTTATAATACTTAATAGTACATACATATAATATATGCATTTGTTATATTCTATGCAAAATATTAAAATGTAAGATAAGAAAGAGTAGAGGCTATATATTAATAAAGACTGCAAATAAGTTATCTTATTTTTCTATTTATAATCTCTGTATAATGTGACTATTTAACATCTAGCAAGAAAAAGAAATTTTTATAGTCTATTATAAAACTGCAGCTTATTAGTTCATGAGCTCGTATCGCAGGATTAAAAAATGGAAAGAAATTTCGAAAATAATTTAAAAAACATAATTCTAAATCTAATCCTTTCCTTTTCCACATTCTCTATTTCTTTCTCTTTCTCTCTCCCCATATTCTTTCATTCCTCCATCACTTTTTTAATATTTCACTATTTCTCTCTTTGTTCAAGCTCATTATCGTATCTTTTTATTTATTCGTCTTTATTTGTATGTATATCTATTGATTTATCCATTTATCATTTATGTGAATACATATATAATATAATACATATATAATAGTAAATAAACGTTTTGTATATATAATCTTAGGTGAGACACACATACAGAATTATCCACCTACGACTATCTTTCTCTGGTATACGATATAACCATCCCTTTTCCTCATTGAATCCCTCGACTTTCCAGTCGTCGTTCTTTCTCTCTATTTTAACTCATGCGTGTTACAACGCGCGCCTTGTCCCTAACCTAATCCAACAGAGTCGCGCTGAGCCACACCACGATGGCGACCGCGCGTTCAGACCGGTTTGATGATTCAGGTTCATCTAGATCTAAACAACTACGAACCCGGTCACGTAATACGCTACCCGCGATTCTCTCTCCTCACATACCTACGACAATGACATGGTACTTATGTACTTCCTCGTGAGAATAGTTTTGAAATGTCGCACGAGAGGAGAGTCACGACTGGCGGATTTGGGCTCGCCTTGAACTTGATATTTGCATCAAAAAGAACTCCCCTTTTGTTGACCGGAATTTACAGCTAGCTATATACAACGGCGATTGATTTAAGGCAAGTGTCTGGTCATCGTCTGGGGTGAGTTTTAATTGTCCGCTGTTTTAATTCTATTATTTATACATTTTATTTAGCTTTATTATATGTATATTTGTATTTGGTCTCAAATTGAAATCTAAATGAACAATGACGGTCTGGGATGTTTTTAACTTTATGAATTCGCGCTAAATATATGTAACCATAGATAAACATTCGCATAGTGTTCGATAAAATTAAAGATATTCCCTTCTTCAGTAGGGCACATTATGTCGCTGCGTATTCATATTCGCTCATTCCTTGCGAGAGTCCAAGTTGGATGACTTGTGTCATTAGACAAGAGATAAAGATAGTAAAACTTGTGATCCTACTCAAAGAGGCCTTGACCTTCGAATAGTCGGGCCGATCTAGTTCGGTGAATTTACCATCTACAGAGATTCTCGGTCGAAATTCAGAAGGGTTTAATGCTCACACCATTCTACTTATTATGTCCCATTCTTCTGCGGCGCGACTCGAGGGGGACCCGTCTTAGAAATTACGGCTCGTCCTAAGAATACCGAGACACGACGGATGTCGCTGCACGATGCATGTCCGGTTTAGTTCACAGTGACGAAAAGTGGAATCGGACATTAGGTACATTTAACCCTTTAGTGGCTCCTTCGAAGCATGCTCAGTTTCAGCGTGAATCTTTTATGCTGAGTTTCGCGGTGGTTAAGAAGCGGATCTCGTTTTAACCCTAAAATACGATACGTAACCAACGTCCATGTACACGAGTACATGCAAATTTGATTACTTCAACTTACATTTGACTTGTTATTTCTATTTAAATATTCTGCATTGTTGCTGAAAAAGACTAATTATTTTTTCTTATTATCTTTCAGCATCAACCCTTTTGCTAAGTCCACCTCCGAACCTAAGTTTGTACTTATATTTATGTACATGTAATTACAATTACATGTAGTTGTAAAAATTTATATTAAACGAAAATAACACACTTAATCAATTAAATGTATAATACAATGAATACAAACATATGAATCTCCGAAATTAATAGATGTAGGATCAAAAATAGTCGCGAATGATTGGGAACGCTCTTCGCTAGATACGCCATTGCAACGAGATAGATGGATGGTTATAGCGAGTGCGTCGAAGCGGGATGCGGGGGCTGTGATCGATAAAAGCAGCGTCGGGTTCACAAGCCTCATTCAAGGACAAGGCCATGTGATAGCAGACGCGCAACCGCGGCGCGCACTGAACCACCCCCTGCCTATCGCTGGCTCAGGGGCGGATTAACGCGCAGCGCGGCCCTTCGCGTTGTTGGGTTGATGCAACAAAGAATTTATTCCTGTTATGATTAATCAAAATACCTGAATATAGATGTTTAAAGATATTCCTAATGATGTTTTTAAAAAATGATTAATGAGTTATCTATGTTCCCTATATATATGTATACTAACGTAATTATCTAAACAACTAGGATATCTATTTGTCCGTTTGTCCAAAGTTAAAATTTTGGTACTTTAATTCCGTTAATAACTGTATGTTAAGTGCATTACGTAGAAGCAATCGTTCTGCGTGCGAAGAAAGCGGATCTAACAGCAAAGGGTTGTATCGGAGGGTCGCGTCTTTCGCGCGTACGGAAGGAAGGAAGAGAAGCTCAAGTGGCGGAGTGCGAGAAGTGCGGCAAGAAAAGGAGGCGGACGAAGGGCGCTGGGCGAAGTGAGCGAAGTCTCTCCGCTTCGGTGGAGGGTCTGGTGTGTGGGGTCGTATCGCGGACAAGCCAGCCGCTTTTATATATACACGCGTACCGGATAGCACACAGCACGGAGCGACGGAGCACGCCGGCACATCGGACGCTATAGGTCGAGAGCGTGCACGCTTTTGCTTGCCGGCGGCTATAGGCTGCCCGTAAGGATAGGAAATGACGGTGCCCGTCGCGCTTATGCACCACTGAATTCGCCGCGACCGGCACACTCTCACTTTCGCCAGCACCGATGACGGTTCTCGGCATCGTCGGCCTAGTCGCTACTCGCTGTCAGAGCGTCGCGCGTCGTGCATCAGCGATCGCGCATACGTAATACACGGTGCATACCTACGGTGCACACGTACGGTAGTCGCACGCTTGCACGCGCGACGCACGCGGATTTACCGCCGCATTTCCGTCAGTATTAACTGACTTGAGCGACCAGACGAGTGTCTGGACTCTGGACTGTCTGGTCGCGCGACCACACGTGGTAATATCTCCATCGCGACGCGATTTGTCAGAAACGATGTGCCACGCAATTTACAGACGTTAGGCTCTTTTGTTTTGACAGCGTACGATACCGTGACTTTACGAGACAGGGGTTGACGCTCGCCTTTGTACCGCGCGACGCGGCCGATAGAACATAGACGTCTCTCTCTCTTTCTCTCTCTCGCTCTAGCGCGCCCGCCGCCCGTAAGGGTGAGAGACACGGGGGACTGTGAGTGGGGTAGAGTGACGCGCCGGGAGGGAGCGAGAAAGTGGTGGGTGCGTGGGTGGTAGAGAGGGGAAGGTTGCTGCTGACTCTCGCGAGGGACGACGCGTGTGCCGAGGACTGTTGTTTTCGGCGTACTGCTAAGAAACGTTCATTCATACGAGATCGACAGCTCCGAAACGCGCCTCCGCTCCGCTTATTTAACTAAACCGCTCGTCTCACGTCTGCCTGTGCACCCCCTGTGGACAATTTTGCCCACCTCTTTCGCACGAGTCGCGAAAGCGCGAATGAGAGCTTCCGCGGACACCTGCCACGCGCCACTATGAGACATTGACCGTGACACTCGACAACCGGCGGGAGTGCGCGCGAGAGAGACAGAGTGAGGTGACTTTATTGGTCCAGGTGAAGTCGAGCCTGATCAGTGAGAGAGGTGACGATGACAGGTTGTGTTTATTGAAGGAAGTCTGTCTGACTCCAAGTCAGTTCTCTAAATCTACATAATTTGTAGTCACTGGATAAAGTGAAGTTGATTCGAATAATGAAAAGTATGATTAACAATGTTAATCATATCATCCAAATTGAAATATCACTTGGCATAAAACTGACAAAAGCGGAAAAGTGATTGACATTTGAAAAGTGATTGATACGGATTCAGTGTTCTCCAAGTTCGATCCTCGACTAGTGGATCTAATAGAGAGACATAAAGTGTATATCACTGAAAACAATAGATCCAAAGTGTTTATCGAAAACTACAGTGAATTGGTGAGAACTATTGATAAAAATAGATTACAAAGATTAGAAAAGAATATCTTTGTAGACTCGGTGACTAATCGATGTGCAACGTAACGTGACTTTAGTGTAATCGTAAATCAACGTATTACGTGAGTGAAGTGGACTATACACGACTTATAGAGAAGTGTTGTCCGTCACGTGATCCTTGTGTAACCCGCGATAGCGCGGGTTTCCCGTAACGAAGGTGGCTCACACGGCTCGAGACAGGGCCGCCGAACTGCAGGCGGAAGTGCGCAGTGCCATAAGGGTGTTACATGGCTGGTGCCCTCGGCCACCTCAGGGGCACGCGCGGGGCGAAACGGTGCTGATGTCACCTCAGTCTCAAATACGTGGCAATCACGGAAGAAACAGTGGTCCACCTCCGCCACCACCCGCGACAGTTGTAGTCAGTTCGACCTCCAGCATGAGACCACCGCCGCCACCGCCGCCTCCCAGAGCGAGAACCTCCAACGAGAGCAAAGGCCATCACGAGGAACCCACCAGTTCTATTCCTGATCTCGGTGAGGAACTTATCTCTCTCTCTCTCTCTCTCTCTCTCTCTCTCTCTCTCTCTCTTTTTTACCTGTATTCTGAAATACAGCGAATCTCAAAGAAATATAGAAACGTAGAGAAGATCTCTGCAATATCTATGAATCATTTATCAACATATTTTTATCCTTCTCTTCGAATATAATTTTTAGCAAATTACTTAACTTTGTATTAAATATATGTATTTACTGAGGGAAATATAATTTATGGTATTTTCGATGCCAATTACATATTTTTTGAAGATATACAAGAACGATACATATAATTATTATACTAATATTATAGCAGTAATAATTATATAAAAATGGAGTTTCTAACTAAGTATAATTATTTTACCATGCAATTATAGTCTCAAATATCAAAAATTTTTCTCTCACAATCAGTGTACCGATTGGTTTCTTAAAACTTGCTGCTCTTTAGAATTTGTAGACCTTTGGAATTAAAAACAAATTGAATTTATAAAATATTAATTACCATTCTAAAATTGAATGCATGAGGAAAGTAGATAGTTGCAAAATACTTTGTATGTGTAATAAAATTTTTGCAAAACTGTATATACGTAAGGATTTTCACTGATCGTCGAGATATTATTGATACATATTTCGTAAATATATCCGCATTTACAAGTAATAGCTTACGCAAGCGGAGCTTATACGCTGTTTCGTGGTACAAAAGTAACGAGATCATCGGTCCATAAAAAGTGGTTTAAAAAAAAGTAAACTTCTGGGAGATCCGAACGAAATTTGCATACTGCGATACAACGATGGCTATAAATTTCGAGGCGTCGACTGGTCGGATGTAGACGAGAAATTCTTTGGCGGATTGCCGTTCTCTCTCTTTCGTCAGATTTCGCAGAACTGTTTTATATTCTAGATGATACGACTGTGTTTATGTTGGTAAGGTTCATTAACGATAAGTCCCGCTAAGCATTGTTGTCTGTTTGTCGTAGTTAGAATGAGTGGAATGAATAAATTAAAAAGAATATGATGTAGACGAAAAGATTATATCGAACCGATAGGAAAAAATATTTATAGGTCGAATAATAAATAAGTTGTAAGGAAACAAACAGATAATGATTTTCCTGTATGATAATTTAATCCCGGAACACACACACATACACACACACACACACACACACATACACATGATGATCTGCCTCGTAAGTGAGGTGGCAAATGATCAAGGCTGTCTGTGGCGAAAGGATTATAATGCGAGCATATTTCTTTTATATTCCGCGTTGGCTGGTTGATTTTGTTCACGAAAGAAATCAGCATTGAATCGGCAACGTGAACCAGAATTCGGCAAAGTTCGAGGACATCGGCAGTCCATAACGTCTATGATCTATGTTAATGTAGTGGCGAAAGAAAAAGAGTCGTCTCTTTAAATCGTTCTTCTAAATATATATTCGACGATGACGCAGAGGACGGCCTTGACCGTGAAAAATATCAAAAAGTATTCTGCAAGATCACCGCAATGCATTGTACAGTGTATCAACATTCTTATCTATATACAGAAAGATACGCAATCAAATCGACCGCGTGGAAACGATTCGAATTGCTAGAATAATCGAGAAACTGAACATTTGAATACAAAGAAACAAGGCGATTTTATAATTTATTTAAAAAAAGATTGTTCGCTATTGATACCGGAGACCACGCGATCCGTAGTATAAGTTTAGATAAAGTGATCTAGTAAAATTAGTAAAATTTAAAAAATTGAATTATAGAGTTTCCTTAATCATTAACACTTAACACTCAAAAGCTATAACGTAACATAACGGCACAATCCGCGCATAAATGCGTGAGTAGTTTTACAAACTTGTTATCGATTCACAATATACAGCTTTCATTATTCCTTGCAATGAATCGATGGATGACAGATAAATGGCAGCGATGTCGTGCAATTGTAAAAATACATTGAGCGATCTTGAACAAGGTCTCTAACACACGTTATCGCGGTGACAACATACATGATAGCAGAAATGATTTTGTGAATACAATCGTGTAAAAGATGTGCAGAGATGCTTTGATGAAAGATGTGATCTTACATCGCTTTATAGAGTAATCTATATTTTTTTTTGTACATTTGGTTCATAGGAAAAGGGCAACAAATATATGTGTATAGTTCACAGACTATATGAGATCAAAGGTCAGATTTTTATCATGAACTTTAAATAATTTGTTAAAGTATTTTGTAAAGGAGATGATAATACTCCTAATCTGAGCAGTTATTCAAGGAAAACTTTCAGGTAGATACAAGAGTATGCAGTTTCCATTGTTGATCTCGAGTGGGTCAAGTCATTATGTTTTCAAATAGTCTGCTTCTTATCAATGTTTCATTATCTCCTAACTTGAGGCCAAGGCTCAGTGACGTGACGATTCTGTGTGTCATCATATATTTCGACAGAGCTATTCATGAAGACAAGAGAATTTTTCCATTGAGCAAGAAATATTTATTTTCTGAACAGAATAAAAAAATTCTCTTTTCAAATATTTGCTTCTTTCAACATCTAATACCTTTTAAATATATTTTTATGCTTTCTACTTCTGTCTGTCTCACTCTTATGTATTATTCCTAAAAAAAAAACTGACAATTTCATATTTCGTAATACCGTTTTCGATCAACAAATCTTAATCGATTGCAGATCATAATTAACTGACCACTTCTAATGAATATTTTGTCGTAATGAAATTATTATTCAATAATTTGTGATAGGAAAATATTACATAAAACCAAGATCTAGATCGCTTACAGATAAACATGTGAGGAAGAACTACTCGATCTCTCAGACATATTATAAAAGGGTGTATGCACCTCGCTGCATTCCGCAACGTGTACCATGGACGCAGACACCCTTCAGCTAAGACTTGTCTGTGTGTCCCATGTAGATGTGAGTCGAGTACGCGCGCGCAACATGTGCGCGTCAAGTGCCTACGTATGGTATGCGCTATGATAAGAAGGGCAAATACAGTTGGGACCTAAAGTCTCTATTCTCGGTCCTCGTAGGAGGAAAACGTGTATTTCCTCGGAAACAAGTTGATATACTGATAAACTTTCTCCCAACCGGACGTGTCATAAATTGAAAAAGCCTAACTTGAAAAAGCCTTATAATCGAGTACGATACATTTTATATAAATTATTTTATACAAATTTTATTTCGTACGAATCGTTTATGAAATAAATTTGAATAATGTAGTTATCAGTTGTGTAAATATACATTTTACATCAATTACGATAAATACATCGAAACATTATTAAATATATAGAAATTTTGGTCGACTCAAATTTATATTTTGCAATTCTTTTTTCCAAAAATACAATTGTCCAGAAAAAGTTTCCAACGATTCTTTAATTATTTTAATTACTGGTTGTTTTCAGGTATTTTTTTTGGATCAATTTTTCCTGTTGACAATAATAATTCAAGAGTTTAAATAGATTTAAACGATTACATTTTTCAGTTGATTACGATTATATGCTATACAGTGTTTTTACTTTTATCTTATCGTTGTATGATGAAAACGGACAGACAAGTTGTTCCAATTCTTTTTAGTTTTGGATAAGAAAAGTATCAGTATCTGAGTGTGCAACATGGACTTGATAATTTTACTTAGGAATACAATCAAATTTTATAATATAAAATTTTTATATCATGCAAGATTTTATTCATTTTGATTTATGACGTTTGGTATCCAACATAGATATATCTGTGCGCTCGTTTATATTTATATACATATATATATAAATATTTCAAAGACGATAATGGATAGAAAAGTTTCTAAATGTATCGCATAAAAATCTCATTAATAAAAAAATTGTGTTGCTTACTTAGTTTTCATATATCTAATAAATTATTTAATCTTTATTCTATAAATTATATCTTAAAAATTCGAGTATGTATTGTTGTTCCAAATTTCAAAGATTCAAAAAACGGTATTTATAGCCGGATTTTAGATTTAGGATTTTTAATTTAATTTTAAGTACACTATTAAGAACCAATTAGAGGGCTGTATTAGCATTTTAAAACATTATTTAACACGGTTTTAAAGTAAGAATGGATTATGAATATCGGCCATAGCCTATCTTTTGAAATTACGTTGGACAAGAAAATTTATGCATTCAATAAGCCATTAGATTTTACAATAGATGCTCAATTTTGTTTAGTAGAATAGAAATAAGAGAAAAATAAGAATATGATATATACATTTCTAAAAGAACAGATGTTATTCTTGTACCGATTCAATGTGTCATGCGAATTACTTTTCAATTGTTCCTTTCCGATGCTATTACCACTATACTATCATGCTGGTGCTCCCGCCATTAAAGTGGATCGAAAGTGGTAGAACAAGAGAGGCCATTCGAAAGGTTCGCCGTCTCGCAATGACCCTCGTTCGCTAGGTAATGTAAAACAGGGTGGAATGACCCAGTCAGTCTGTATTCCCCCGCTTTTATTCTTACAATCGCTATTGCATGCAATGGCCTCATCCCTCTCTTCTTTCGTTTTTATGCGGGGGCGCGTTTCTGCGAAAAGTAGAACTGCAGCAAGGGGAGAGCTCGCGTGAGCTGCAACTCTCAAGTAATCGAGACTTTCTGGCGCGGTGGCAAACTTCCGGTGGGACTCCAGGGGTGAATGTACATACATCATTTTAGTAATTGCCACCCCGTGATAATTGCTTTCACATTTTCTTGCTTACTGAAAAGAGAAACCCAAAGAAAGGGTAAAATTATGTTCGATTTATCTCGAATTTGAATCCTGTGTCATGTCATTATTATTTCAAGATATGAATATCAATAAATGAAGTGCTGCACATAATTATTACATTTTTTATTTATTGTAAAATTCTTGATGAATATTTGAAGTTATGCGTGTGAAGAGATTTTTTTCTTATAATAATCTTGAAAAATCTACTTAATAATTTAAAGTTCGATTTCTTTTTTCTCTCTCAAAAATATTCACAGTTGTATATTTGGTAGGTAAAAAACTATAGAAAGAAAATTTAGATATAGTAGGGAAGATATAATGCAACATTTCTCGAATTTCTATCTAGTTGGAAGTGAGACAATTTTATTTAAATATTCTCTCAATGGTAAGCGGAAACATGTCGCGATCGCGGTCACTGCGAAGGCTGAGCTCGATGATCGACCTCTCCCCAAGTTTAAGGTCCCCCGCGATCCTGCGCGAGGATTTATCAACATCAGCGACGGCGTAGAAAGGAGGGAAGGAGGGAGGGAGGGAGGGAGGAGCATGAAGCGGGGGTGAAAGTACCACCTCTGCGCATTTTGCAGTGGTGATGGGACCACGCGATAACATTTTACCCCTTCCTCGTCGCGTCGCCGCATTGGAGACGACGATCGCATAGCGTCGATGAGGTGTACTTCTACGACAACCACCCTCGCGATTTTCTAGGAAAGGTGCCGTTTGCCGATGCCATTGCTCTGCACTGGGTGAGGGTCATTACTCCGAGCAAGGCGAGCCGGTGACCTCGGCGCCAACGCCCGCGATCGATCCAACCCTCGCCTCGTCGGGCGGACGGGGGTGCAATGCACCCGACGTGCGCTGCCGCGTTTTGCGTTAACTCGTCTTGTAAGTACGCTCTCGCGAATGTAACTAGGAGCCCCTAGCGTTCACCTTGAGTAACTACAAGAAAATGGCTCTAAAGGTTAACGTTCGATATTTTCAATTTAATAATAATAAATTATAATTATAAATATAATTAATTACACATCGTTAACTCGAATCGGAATTAACGCAAATATACAATTTCGCTTATATACAGATATCAAGATTATACACGTTGCTTTATACATTTTTTTTATCTTTAGCTTCGATCTTTCCTGCTAAAATTAGAAATGGGAGAAAATATTAACGAATAGGAAAATATTAATTCTTCATAAAAACAGTGGAACATATAATGCAACGCATATATTACGCATATATTATCAAATATTTTATAATAAGTCTTGATCTCCTTCCGGTGCTTTCAAACGAAAGTAAAAGATCGTCACGTGGCCATTGTTACATCTGTTACGTAAAATCGCTCATGTAAAAAGTTTCGCGTTACATTGCGCGTGTCGCGTTCTCGTCTTACCGACCCTGGCAGATGCATCCTGGCAGTTCCGTAAACGCAACTACACAAGTTAGGCCTGTGCATGAATTGCACAAATCTGTTTGTAAGCTAACAGAAAAGGTCGACGAGGTTACAAAAACCCTTCGTTGAATACCCGCATTCTTGTGAAACACTGAATTCCTGAAAGGATTGTACTTGTAGAGAGTATCGAGAAATGAAGGATTAACCGTACGAATCGAATTTATTGTTACAAAACTTATTGTTACACAATGAATTAACTCTTACTTTTATTATTTTAATTTAAGGTTGGCAAGTTTTTAAAAATCATGTATTTTTACATCACTGTATGTAAAGATACAGATTATATAGCAATCTCACGGTTTCTGGGATTTCAGGATAGTGTCAAATTCTTGTGGAGATAAACGAGTGGCGTGGGAACGAAGGGTTGTTTGTGTAATGGCGACAGACCTAAAAAATCTGGAGGGAAAAAAGAAATGGGGTTAATCCGTAAACTCTCTTACTTTTATATAACTTCACCATTCTGTATAAATTAATAGATATAAATTAAGTTAGATTTTTTAATTAAATATGAGAATTTAATTGACTGCATTTTTTTTATATTAATACACTAATTATTAATAATTTTTAGTGAATTCGAAATATGTATATTTGATTTATAAAATGTTCTGACTTTTGAAGTCGTAACATTGCAATTTTTTGATCATGTAATAGCGCAAAAGAGAAAAGCTCACGCATTTCTAAATTATTCTTCGGAGACACGAAGAAACGCAAATACATTCTATCATATATCTACACTGAAAGGAATTCCAGAGATAATAGAGATAATAAAAAACATAAAAGAACATCTCGTTTGAAAATAAGAAATGAATTTTCTGTTCATTCATTTCTTTTTTATCATTTCATTTAGTGCCACGCGTACATTCTTTCGTGCCACCTATCACGCACGTGCCGGCAAGATTTTCTTATCAATATCCGTATAATCAATCTCGCACATCGTTACTTTGAAAGGCATATCTCAACGGTTACAGGAAAAAGTACAGTAAATAACGTATTTATCAAGACACTTATTCTGTCATCGCATTGCAAGTTTGGCAGCGAAATTTGTTTTTTTCGATTTATATGATAACAAATTGCAATAATCATTACATTAATAATATATTAAGTTTGTTCACATTGCTTAAAATGTCCTAAAATTTTTGCACTTAAAATGAGATAAATGTAAATATATATACATATATATATATATATATGTATATATATATATATATTTGCAATAATAAATCGTTTATTATTGTAAATATATATTTATTGAAGAAAGAAAGTGAAAATACTGAGTGTAAAAAGTGCAAGCAACGCGATCTATTACACAGGCTCAAAAAAAAATAAAGTATCCTGAGGTGCTGAGGTGGAGACTCAATTATTCTTACGCATTTTGAGTATTTTTCGCTGAATACAAATCTATGAAAAAATGGGTCAAAAATACGAAAAAATGGGTCATTTTTTTGCTCTAGATTAAAAATTTATCCTGGATGGTCCTATTTTGATGTCAGATTCGTATTCAGCGAAATATATAAGAATAATTAGATCTCCAGTACAGGGTACTTTTTTCTATGTTATTAACTTATAAATTTATTATACGATTGAATTTAAAGTTAAACAATCACATTTGGCATATGAAGAACATAAATCCATTATCGCTTTTGGGACAGCTGATCTACATCCTTCAGGTATCAAATGTTATTTGCGAAATGGGAATATAAGTTTGTCAATCTCTTACCTGATTCATAAAATTCAGGGAAAGGGTTCGAACAGATGCAAATCTTTCAATAGAGATTCAATCCTATGCATACTTATATTAGAACTCAGTCCAGCTGCCAAATTCATGCATGAAGGATGTTCCGTCATTCTGACGAAAATTTACGTAAATATCCGGTATGCAATCGCAGAACATCAAGAATTAGTCATCGATTTTGAAGAGGGTTGACTTAGCTTGACAGAATGCAGCTGCCTTAATGTAATTTCTTAGTGAGCGCATACATAATACACATTTCTAAAAATTGGAAAGAATCGTAGTACAGGAAGTGATTGAATAATACTTTAGGAAATGGCATCTGTTTGATACATTTTCAGTTATTCTAGATATGAATTACAATAGAATTATCAAGTAAATTAATTAGAAAAAAAAAGAAAAATAGAGAAAGAAAGAGAGGAAAACATTTTCCTAATAGGAAGATGAAATATGAAGGAAGTTGATCTCAAACAGCAGCGGTTTCAGCAATTAATTGGACATGAGATCATGCAAGAGGCCCGTACTATACTCAGTTAAGGGTTAATAATGCAATTTTTAGAGCCTCTGCAGATCTCAAAGAGCATTGGCCGTCGTAAGGGGCCATGGCGGTGCATCGGCCTGCATATCAGCAGCCGACGGCGATGTGCTAGTGCGGTTATACGTTGTTGGTGTGGCTGACAGAGCGGTGCTGTGCACGATGCAATCTGCGCCTCTGCCTCTCCTCTCTCAGGCCTGTCTCTCCCTCTCTGCGCTCGTCCTCCAGGCCCGTCTCGTCCTCCTCTCGCCTCCGTCGTCGTCGCGCCGCTTGTGCAAGGGCTGCGAACGACACGCGAGGAGGGCGGCGGGATCGTCGCTGGGTGAGAGTTAGACGGAGGAGTGGGTGAAGGGTGGAGGGACTCTCAAGGTCCACGTCGTGCATTGATCCTGCTCGGTCACGGACCCGACTTCTCTCTCTTCTCCCTGTCTCTCGACGACTATTTCCTCCTCTCTTCGTCCACTTCCCCGTTTGCATCCTCTTTCTTTCTCTTTCGCCCTCATCTCCTCTTTCTCTCCTGCTTGTTCACTCTCTCTCTCTCGCTCTCTCTCTCTCTCTCTCTCTCTCTCTCTCTCTCTCTCTCTCTCTATCACACATACACACACATACGCGTGCACACGCACGCACACACACACCTACACACACTCTTTTCCTTCCTTCCTTGCACCCCGATCATCACCGAACCCTTTCGAAGAGAATATGGCTTGTCTTCCGACTAAAGGGTTCCGCTTTCGAACCCAAAGATCTTTGTTTTCGACTCTTGTATCCGAATTTTCCACTTATTCGAATAAAATTCTCAGGTTTCAACAAAATGTTCCACGAGTTAAATTATGCCTAATATACAAAACTTTGCTTCCTGAGTGACATGGCTTCAGTCAAATATGATGTTTTCTTTCGTTAGAAATGCTAATTGTCAAAAAATATTTAAAATATTAAAAAAAATACAGCAATGTGTGTGTATGTGTAATTTAACAAAAATATATTACAAAAACGATTAACGTTATCAATATTTATATTTTGATGTGTTTTCATAATTTGTGTATGTGTGTCTTTTGATTTTCTGTCAACACAAGATAAGTAAAAAATCATAAATAGAGTTAAAATTGCTTGATGCATTATAATGATTGCTTGCTACGATCACTTGCTTGCTGTCAAGCTGAACATTACTTGTCGAGGTGTGCAAAAAGAATCTCACGAGACAAGAACGCGATTATGTCCGAAAGAGTCCTGTTGCGATAACTACGCGGGTAAATGAACCCGGTTCTTCTTACGTTCTCATTTCGCTTTATCTGTGTATAGGGTGATCGAGAAGTCACGTTATCAAGTAATGTCTAACGTTAAGATGTGCATGGCGATATTATTGAAACAACCCATTAACTGACATGATATATATAAAGTGACATAAAATAATATAGGCTAAAAAAATGCTAAAAGAAAATTAAGTGGTGTATACTTAACACATGTATCTAAATATATTTTTGATTTTCAATATATATAATATATTTGAATAGTATATGTATAAAATATGCTTTACTATTTCCACAATTTAAATTGAATATAAAAGCTGCAGCACAGAGTTTTGCATAACGCATAATGCATAGTGCATAAGAGAATCAACCAATCAAAATTCTTCCTTTCCGTGAAATGGCAGGAAAGGAAGGTTTCTGATTAGTTGATTTCTGGTCGCTCTGCACTATGCGTTATGCTAAAGTCTGTGCTGCAGTTATAATGGTAATAAATGTTTTCGGACAATTTGTTTTTACCGCGTATCTGTATTCTTATAAATTATGTTACATTTATATTTAGGTGTTACATTTATATCTATGTAATACTTATTTTTCTTTTAATTATTATATATCTTTTTCTTATTGTATTCTTATTATATTTTTCCTCATTATATTTTATTTAAATTGTGGGAATAGTAAGACATATTTTATACGTTGTAATTTCAAAGATTGATAAACATGGGACATAAAAATTCAAACAACACAAAGTCTAAAATTGTGACATAAGACGTCTTTAAGTCATCTTATGTCTTTTAGATGCAAAAAATATCTTATGATTCCGATTTTAAATACTTTTTGTTATTTGGGAAGGAAAAAAGAAGCAAAAGAAAGAATGTATCTATGAAACAGAAATTATAAATCAATCAATCGTAAGATATATTCAAAACGATCTTTTTATGAAATTATACTTAACCCTATTCTATTTTAACATTACATATTTTTATTTAGAATTATTAATTAGAATGGATCATAATAATATCAAGTGTTTAACTTGAGATTTCTTTGTTTGAGTGTGTCTTAAGGAAAGATCCGAAATCTCGCGAGATGTTCAAGGTTATACGATTTCGAGGGATAGTTACCAAGGAAACGATTGTGTTTATCGGTCCCGACCTTGGCCACGCTCGCACAACCACCCCTGCCGACCAAAGAAAGAGGTGGATCATTCCTTGTCGGTTATTTTCCCTTCTTTGGTTAGGCTAGAATCTTCCCTCATAAAAAATTGCCTCTTCTCGATGGAGGGTTGATTTCGTCTTACGATTATTGATCTTGCGATACCGCAATTAAGAATAGATCAATATTCGTGGATAGTGAAAATTATGATAAGGAAAAGAGGTATATTCTTTATTTAACACAGATGGAATAAATGAAGAATTGAACCAACAACTTTTATAGCTTTTGTAAGTTTGTTTCATTTTGTATTTCATCCTTTTCTCTTTCGATTTGCCCTTGAATTCTATAACTCGATTATTGTTTTTATTTTGTTTTTTTCGAAGGTATATCTGGATCATTCATTTCACTTTTGGAATATTGAAATTCTTTCATCATAAGTTATAATGAATTTCATAAACTGAGTGAAATAGAAAAATCCATTGCAGTCGCTATGACACGAAAAAGGCTGAAGCTTTTCATTGAGAATTTTATGTTGCGTAAAATTGGACGAAAAAAATATTAGAGTTGATTTATGGGTAGATATAATTGCAGATATGCGAGGGTACTCAAGGATGTATTTTACATTAACAAAAATTAATCTGTAACTACCGTTAAAGGAATCCTAAAGTCTATATTATCGACTAAATGCAATAATTTTTATACAACAGTTACTTTTTTCTTTTATAGATTTGAAAATTCTTTTCCATGATTAAATTACACGCATTAATATGTGTGTTTAAGATGGAGTTTATGCCAAGAACAAAAAAGTTGTTTAAATTGAAATCTTTTATACCATTTCCAATATGGTGTCAGAGCTATCAATATCGTAACAACTTGTGCTTAGTATAAAAGTTTTTTGCAGTACGAAATTGTGATCCATAGATTAATTAGTAGTTTACACGAACAAACAATGTAAAATTCTTAGAATTTGACTTAGACATCTAATGAAAACGTTATTGTTATACGAAAATTTATGTGTACATGTGATATTGTATAGTAGTGCATAAAGACATGTCAATGTGTCGCATTTGATTAATAAAACAGCGATCTCGTCGGAGTTCAGGTTTCACTTTAGGAATCCCTTAGTTCTTTCGCAAAGTTACTTTCCCTCCATCTATCGCGACGAAAATTTGAAAAACAAAGTTTTATAATAAAAATAGTCTATCTATAATATCTGGATAAATATCTTTTTTACCTTGATGATTGAAGAAATGCTGAATAAGTGTTTGGCAATGCGATAAAAAGTATTGCGTATTTTATATATATATATATATGTATATATATATATATATATATAGATTTACGATAGACGCAATTCCATTCTATTTACTTAATAAACGTAAATCTGGAGCAACAGACCTCTAATTCATTGTACGCAACTTTGGAATTCAATGAGCAATACGAAGCATAAAATGCGTTTGTGCGCACAAGGATCAACGTGAAAAGGGTTCTGAATTTACGAAATAAAATGTTTGAAAGGGTACAAAAGTTTACCTGAATTTTCGGCAGCTGGATCTTATATCCAAGTACTCGCACATCCTTTTCGGATAAAACCAATGAAACCTTCATAGAACTTTCAGTTCTTTTTCTTTTCCGGGAAAGAGGAAATACGAAAGGGGTTAGGGATATAGATCTATTTTAGAGTATAATAACAGGCTAACCGTCATCGAAATGTTCTGCGCTCATATCTCTATTCCCACTTTTATTGATCGCGTGAAATTCGATATATTCAACGCTCGAGGGGATTTTTTTATCGATCTTACTCCTTCAAACTAATAACTAGATCAACGTACTATTTTTTTTATAAAAGTTTAAAAAGATCTCGATATTTTTAATCGATCGATACAAAAAATGTAGTTGATAATACAATTTATATTAAATTTATATTACTAAGACAAATATTAATTTGTATTATAAGAATAGAAACTCTTCACTGTTTTATAGAAATCCATTTTCATATAATACTCATTGCGATATTATCAAAAGTAACAAGATCATATTTTTTTATACGTCTATAAATTGGAACGAATATTTCATAGTGAATCGAGGCCAGTACCATTCTCCGTAGCGAATTAGACGACCGTAAACCAATAATGCTATTTACACCTCGGATCATTGGACCATTCTTAGGATTGATTTACGACCAGCGTAATTTACGAGCATACTACAGTAGCTATAAATATTATATATGTATAACAGCTTTTTATGCAATTATCTATTATACGAGTAATTACTATAATCTAATTACAATATTATTTTTAACATAAACTAGTAGACTTTATATAATTTTTTTAATTTAAAATCGATATTACAAAATAATAAAACAAGTATCATAAGATATGTATGTCATTGTTAATATTGTTATTGTTAACATTGCCATAAATATTAAAATTTAAATCAAAGCAAGTAATAGTCTTTGATATAAAAATGGAAAAAGAAAGAGAAAAATACAGAGAAAGGACAAAATGCTGAGAACAGAGTGGCAATACGAGCGAAGAAGGTAAGACGAGCTACAAAAGTGCAATGCTCGAGTAAGGTTTGCGCTATGCCACTGACCCATTAATACATATAGAATCCGATTGCACGTTGCATCGCAATTTGCATCACCGCTATTTGAATTGCTGAGACTCTTTGTAACTATATAATACGATGATAGTTTCGGTAATGCACGATCAACAATATGCATTGTCATGCTTATATTGATTTTCTTACCTCTGCATTATTTGTTTTATAAATCATATTCGATTTTTAATTCAAATAGCAAAAGATTTTAATATTGATCAAGTTTTATACGAATATCTGATACATTCATGTCCAAATATTTCCTGTATTTAATTAAATTAGAATTAATTGCCCTACTTATAGAAAAACAATTAGAATTGATGTAGTAAGTTGGAATTTTCGCGATTATCAAATTGATTGAGAAAACGAGCTTGAATTTGTCCTCGATCGCTCGCGTCGGCGTTTAGTCCAGTAACAGTCGATCAGGCAGGCAGTTGCAAAAAGTATAAGCGAGAAAGGGGGAGAGGTAACACAGAAAGGGGAAGGAGGGGGCGAACGATAGAAGGCTGCACGAGTCGTTGAAGGTCCTCGACCTACGTTGTTAAGGACAGAGACCCCATAGGGACGTAAGACGCCCTTTTGCTTGTTTTTTAGTTTTGCGTACAGTTTTGAGAAATTCCATCAATTTACAATAAATTAAATTGTATTTTTTTTTTCTTCTAATAAAAGGCTTCTTACGATTTATGATTCCTATCGTGATATAATACGTTACATTGACAATTTTCTATATTCACAAAATTAATTTTAAATATATGTAAATATATCATTATTTTTCTCCGCAATGAATTATATGTTAATTTTTTGTAATCGCATAATTTTTGGAATTGTTTTTTATAATCTTGGATTTTTTTGAATTCTATTTGTTCCTCCGTATTAAAATTTGTGCTTAATCCTTGTGCTAAGAGTTTGTAATGCTATAGCAACAACCATCAGGAGACTCAAAAGGGTTAAAACGAATCGATCACTCAACGAAGGTACCGTAGGGTCTTCGACCTCTTGTCGCGCGGTGAAGGTCCGCGGATAACCTACTCCTTGGTTACTGCACTCGATGTCGGTGACCGGGACGTCGATCCCTCAGAAGAGGCGAAAGACCTCCGTGGACTACTCGGAACCGCGAAATAGAGGACTACGACATTCGCTCGATGTAAGTGAAAAAAGAGAACACGTGGCCTGCTGCACTGTCGAGCTCAAATTAATGATTTACATCTGTACAAATTCGCAGAAGGTGTAGACCTTATTAAAAGCATTTCTAAATTTGAATGAAAATAACGTGAATTTTTTTGAGTTTACCTCGTCGAATTCATTACCAATGAGTATTTATTTTTTACTCAAAATAATTTTTTATTCAAAGGGCATAAATTTAATATTTTTCTCTTTCTTGTAGGAATATATTAAAGAGTCCGTATTATGAGTCCGTAGATTCTTAATTATGAAGAGCAAAAAATTATTAGTCCTTCGCTTCCAATATTTCTATAATAAACAGCGAATTCGAAGAAAAAAATGCTCGCGATTCGCTGTACCTCGTTTAGTATGCCCTTCGATTCTTATTCAAGGTCCACAATGGGGGTGCAGTGAACATCGGTTCTTCGGGGTTTCCATAGCGACCGCCACTAAACTACCCTTGCAACGCCCCCGAGGGCTGCGTTTCTACTTTCCACCCTCTGTCTCAGCCGATCGAAAGCTATCGCGCTTGCAATCGTCCTGAAAGAAAGCGATATAGATCCTGCAGCAAGATTGTTGTCCTTATCAAAATTGAAGAATAATTAATTTATTTACTACTAACATTAGAGTTTTAAATCTTCTTTATAGAAATGTAGTTAATTTTCTACTTTTATTTATTAAAGAAAATCTGTTCAATATTTCTTTTTAAATTATGAAGTTAGACATATATATCTTGATATTAATAAATAAGAATATTGTATCTATCATATGAGTTTTTCAAACACACTTTATTTACTATTTTGATTTTAAGATGCTAAAAGTCATAGAATAAATTGAAGATAGAAATATATGTCAGTCAATTCGATATTTTCATATGTCAACCTGAATTACCTGAATGTTGCACTTTATCGATTGGACGGTAGACATGCGTTGCTATGACTACGAGAATACACCGTAAACTACCTTTGGCCCTTGTGATACGTGACTTTTATAGGACGGTTTACGATGCACCCCCGTATACTTGCGTCGGTATCGGCAGGACGAAGGACCTAACTATGAACAAAGACATGGGTGGAGAAGTACGTCGCCTTCATTCGGAAAAACCGCCTTCATCAAACCCTGTAATCAACCTCTTCTGTTTTAATATCAGTTCGACGTAATGCACCCTGCATATATGTATGTGCATGTATATATGTATACATATGTGTATACAGGATGTTTCAGACTCGACACAACACCTGCTAATAGCACATTCCTTTTTGTTATTTTGAGACCAAAATAACAAAATTCTTATACCAAAATGTTGAGATTACAATAGTTTTTCAATTGTATTAAATGTTTACAATTGAAAAACTATTGTAATCTCGACATTTTGGTATAAGAATTCATGTAACATTGATTTTTAAAACTGCGATACTGTAGATACTATACTTTCTACAAAAATAAAATTATAAAGATAGACTAGTTTGATATTAGTATTTTTTTCACAAAGCATAATTTTAATAAGGAATATAATTATTAATCACACATAATCAATTAATTCGAATAAACAGATTGACACGGAAGATTAAATAAACTCTCGACAAATGAGCTTACGATTAAATTTGGAAAAATATTCGTCCCAATTTTCAAAGTTCTCCACTTCCCAGACGAGGTGACTAGGGGGTAACGCAATCTCTTTCTCCCTTGAATCGGACTTGCGGTCCCTCGCGATGCTGTGCGAAGCAAGGGTCGGTTGACTCTCGTCGCCATCCCTAAAGCATCTCAGAACAAAGACAATTCCTAATTCGATTGCGATGCTTTGTTCCACTTGAAGACACATGTGACGATTCGTTTTGAAGTTTCCAATCTCTCGTCTGTATATTATTCATTTATATTATTATATCTTATTCATTGTCATATATAACATCAATATACATTTCATTCCTAACTATAACATCTTTCAAATTTAAGTAATATCATTTATTACAGTTTTTGTAGCGCACTCTTTCTAAATCTCTGGTACTAATACTTTTAGATTAAAAATGATACAGTATTAAGAAATAATATACTCAAGCAGAACAACAAATCACGATAACATCAAAATGATATTAAAATAAATCGGAAATGATTGAAAAATGACTTTTAATGATCATTTTGAAGTCATTTTGATATCACAATGACTTATTGTTCTGCTTGGGATACTTTTTATATATACTTTAGAAGTTTAGAAAGCCAAGCTCTAACTAGTCCCGATAAATAAGTAAAGCGAATAAAATAAAATAAATAAACAACGAATTAGCAAGGTATGTTGAGCGATATCGCTATTAGATTGAAACCGAGTTTGTTCCGGCGTTATGATGGCGTTTGATAAGCATTATCGTCATATGGCGAGTTTTCGTCGATTGGCAAAGATACCGGAAGAGAGGGCATCGGGATTCCAGGGCTGATTGCGCGGGACAAGGTCGTCGTTACCCTGACAACGGTATAGTCGGTGGCACGTGCTGCCTTAGTTCCTCCTCGTCTACTGACCCCAAAATGTGCGCGCGACGATTACTTTGGACGTACTCATGGGATTTGGGTTACTGTCACGGGTTAGATAGGAAATGACGGAGATAAAATATCAAGAATATTGAATCAATTTTCATTCTTTGAATTTATTGATATTGTCATGTGACGCAGGAGCGATTTGTGTGTCGAAAGTATATAACAGATTCAACTCCGTTCCTGTAATCATAAGATATTAATTTATATATACACTCAACTAAATTGGAAAGTTAAATTTAAGAAAGGTTCATGTTTATTTCGTTGAAGATCGCTGATAATGGAATAACGGCCCTTGTAATCGATCAAACTGTTCTAAATATAGCTGAATAACTCTCCTTATATTATTATATTGTATATATACTTGTCTTTTTTTTTGTACACATTCAAACAATAAAATAAAAATATTTTTCCTTTCGATATATAATATAATCTATAAATATAGTTAACGTATTATATTGAGAGGAAAATAATATATGTGATGGGAAGAATATCCGATCAGGAAATATGTCAAGAATTAAAAAAAAAATAGAACAAAGAGTTTGTCTTTGTCAAAGCAGAGCGAAACTTGCGTTATCGAGTAGAATGTGAAGTGAGAATATATATTCCCCCTTTTCTCTCCTCGAAATAGGAGGTTTGTGGGGTTGTAGTCAATCTCTTTCTTTGTCTTCAGCTCCACATGTAACGCAATATTTCGATCGTAGGGCAGCGACGTTTCGCGGACAAAGAACTTGGTCCTTGTTGATGTATAGTCGTTCTGAAGCCCGGAATCCGGTGAGCTCGGTGAAGACTAAATGGGGTGAAGGTCTCCAGGGTTGGGAATCGTGCCGGGACTTTAGGGGCGGTTAGTGGAGAGCAAGATCGAACTTGGCGGAGAAGGGTCGGGGGTGGCGACGGCGCGTCCTCGAACTCTAAGCTTCAAGCTCACAGCTCGTTTCCGGATCCTACAGCTATTTACGAAAACGCTAAATATATAGTCCCCTGTTTCCGATTTTGCTTTCTCATCACGTATCATACCCGCATGGGTTCGGCTCCCATATCGAAAGATTTGACTTACAGTATATGTATAAAAGAATCAGAAGAATGATATTTAAAATAAATATTTTTATAGATAAAATAGATATTTGTGAGTGTATAAAAAAAAGTAAAATAAATCTCAAATATAGCCCTCGAATGGCAAATATAGATAATGTCTTCCTACGAAAAAAAAAAGCAACAATTCATTTAATCCTATTTTCTGCATCAATATTAAGTATTAATTTACTCTCGTATTAAATTACTCTCAAAGAATGACTGCTGATCTCGAACACTGATTCCATAGTACATATCAAGCCTCATGAAGATATCCCTAACCTACAGCAAGCAGCATCATGGTGTCAATCGCATGCAGATACACATTCCCCCTTTGTAGCATTCAATGCATGTTACGAGATAGTAACGCATTGCATCGCTTTGGCAATGTATTTGTAGGAAACTATACATCTCCTCTCTCTCTCTCTCTCTCTCTCTCTGTAGTTATCCGCCCTCCTGTCATTCCCACTTTTGCAAAAATAATGGATTTCTTTTTACTACACCTAATATATAAACTCAGGGGATGCTCGGGTCAATAACCCTTATAAAAACAATATAAATATTACATGCTTGCGATATTAGCTATGTAATTATTAAAAGTATCTCTTTATTAAATTAAATAATAAAACCTCTTTGATATGATCGATACAGCTATAATAATCATATATAATTTTTTTGTTTTAGGTAAGTTCATGATGACCGTTTTGGTGCCTAATTCCTTCTAAATGCAATCGAACCACAATGTAAGTCCTTATAATAATATTTATATAATAATACTTATTTACAGTAAATATTAATCATACGAGTGACAAATGTTATATTCCTGCATTTTGTTATATAATATTATTCGTATTCGATCAATATGGAATAAAGATGAACAACATTGTAAAAAAGAAATAATAATGATTTTTTATAATATATTTTCAAAATATCGAGGATATATCAAGGATATTTGCGTTTTGTATGCTCGTATTGACTTTGATTTAATTTGTTAAAAATCATTGCTTGCGTGAATGTTGCAGTCATGCTAAAAATAAAAACGAATGTCAGGAAACCACGTGTGCGTATGTACACGTGAAACCTGTTGCTACGTATTAAATGAACAACGTTTGAATAGTAGTCAGTAGTGTACACGCTGAAAAGTAGATGTCGCCCAGCGATACGATGCTAGCAGACTCTATCGGATGTATTGTAAAGTAGAGTGATCTGGCAAGCTTTCTCACGTTTTCTCCTCTCTTTGCGGTCTGAACTGTACTGCCATCTACTAGTTCGACTGACCCGTCGAGAGAGAGTGATCTGCCCGATACGGAAGTTACCTACTTGACTGACTTTAGTCAGTCTGATTACATACGTCTTTGATCCTTACCAGTTGCGCGAATACATCTAAGTGAGAACTGTTATGTCGCGGATATCTCGCTGTTTTGTTTACGGATGTAAAACCAGTAAGCGAGTAAAAATAAAAAAATATATTTATTTCTCTGATTTATTTTATCCTCGCATTATAAGATTACACCAAAATTTATGTATTTTACCTTAATTACATATATATATGTATAAACTATAAACACATTGTATTATGTAATTCTTTTGACATGTGATAAAATATTAATTTTTTTCTACATTTTATTTATTTGTTTAGTTTATCAGAACGATTCTTTGAATCGTAGATTTAATTGTTACACGCGGAAAAGTTTAAAAGGATCATTGCTTTAAAAGTAGAATTTAACGTATCAAAACTTCTCCATCAAATTCTTATTTATCAATTTCTTATTTAGTTTTAATCAAATAAGCATAAAAGATATACTTATATAATATTGGATTTAAGATCTTGATAAAAAATATTTTTTCAAATTTTTAAATTCTAAATCTTCTTTTTCAGTTATTTATACATATGTATAAGAGTCAATAGAAGATTCTGATAAAACTAAATTTAAATTTAATAATTGATTTAATTATGATATTTTTATATAACATATATATATATAATATATACACACACATTTTATACAATTTTCTCGAGGAGTATTACAAATAAACCACGATAATTTCTTTTGGTCTCTCAGGTCAACGCACCTCGTACCGCACTCTT
>NW_011627094.1:814702-875514 GCF_000204515.1 Acromyrmex echinatior | reverse complement strand
GAGGTTTTAATTTTCTGCTTCAATATGAAGAAATTTGCGGCTAAGACTCATCGAATGCTCTCAAATACTTATGGTGAGACCGCTATTAGTGAAAGAACGTGTCGTGAGTGGTTTCAACGCTTCAAGAACGATGATTTTGACGTCGAAGACCGACATAGCGGTGGAAGAGAGAAGGTTTTCGAAGATGCAGAATTGGAGGCATTACTTGACCACTCGTGTCAAAATCAAGAGAATTGGCACGATCATTGGGAGTGACTTAACAATCCATTTCAAAACGCCTTAAAGTCATGAGAATGATTCAGAAGCAAGGAAATTGGGTGCCGTATGAGTTGAAGCAGAGAGATGTTGAACGGCGTTTGTTTGCTTGTGAACAGCTGCTTGAAAGGCAAAGACGGAAGGGATTTTTGCATCGCATTGTGACTGGGGACGAAAAATCATTACGATAACCCCAAACACAGAAAATCATGGGGAGTTCCCGGCCATACTTCCACGTCGACGGCCAAACCGAATATTCACGGCTCCAAGGTTATGCTCTGTATTTGGGACCAGCTCGGCGTAGTGTATTATGAGCTGTTAAAACCGACTGAAACAACCGACTGCGGCCGTTTGTTTTTCAATGCTCGGCTCAAACGCAATTGATACGTTTGAGCCGAGCATTGAAAGACAAACGGTCGTAATACAACGAGAGATACGATAAAGTGATTTTGCAGCATGACAATGCTCGATCCCCATGTTGCGAAAGTAGTCAAGACTTGGAAACGTTGAAATGGGAAGTCCCCACTCGCCGTATTCTCCAGACGTTGCTCCCTCTGACTATCACTTGTTTCGATCAATGACACACGGCCTGGCTGATTAGCACTTCCGGTCTTATGAAGAAGTAAAAAATTGGATCGATTCGTGGATCGCCTCAAAAGATGACTAGTTTTTTCGACGCGGGATTCGTACGCTGCCCGAAAGATGGGAGAAAGTAGTGGCCAGCGATGGACAATACTTTGAATCATAAATGTATAACAAGTTTTTTACAATAAAGCCTCGAAATTCGAAAAAAAAAGCAAAGTTGTACACCTAATAATAATTAAAAATTCATTAATAATAGAGATTATGCTATCATGAAATCTTATAGATTGAAATTCGCAAAACTTTAATTTTTATAACGAGTACACGCAAGCGATGATAGAATTCCACTTATTTAGCAAATAATTATTATTGAAACGTGCAATGTGCGGGAGAGGAAGGAGATCGTGACGAAACGTAATTGAGCTATCTTTTTTTCCTACTGAGGTTACACTAGAATTTACGCGTCATTTATGCTTGACGTATAATTTTCCCGGAGAGCTGACGCCGTCAAGTATATATTTGTTAGAATTCTCCGTGCGCGCGCTTCAAACTATACATCGGTCGTATTAGCGTCAGTTTAATCCCTTGAGCGGGTGTGGCGCTGTACAAAGTGCAACCATTTGTCATTTGAGAACTCTTCGAATCACGAAACAATTGTTGCGAGCGATCGTATCCTTTCTCCAACTTCGCTTTCAAGACGGGATTCAATACGTACACCTTGTGTATTACACAGCTCCCTTTATTCTCATAAACTTGATTAAACTTTTTACGATGGGTGATATCTTGAACATGAACGGATTACATTTTATTATAGATAGTGCTCTTTTAAAAGTCATGATTTCAAACACGATGCAATCGATGAATAAAATACAAACCAAATTCTTGCGATTGGCAATCACAATTCTCATATATGGCGCTTGATTTATGAACGCTTTAGCAATTTTCAATACATACAGAAACCAGCCGTCCCTTTTTCCTACTAGCACTGCTCTACATATGCTGCGGATAAACGCTCGGATTAACTCCTTCGTCCAAGCGAAACCTGTCTTGCTTAATCTCATTCTTTTCATATTTATTCTCGTCAAATGCATTTATTCGGAATGCAAAATATTTTTATTTCATAATTTTATGGTAATGTCATGAAACATTTATATATAACCTCCATGTATTATTATTGCACAGACTGAACAAAATATTAAAAATATTTACAGTTGTATATTATTTGAAAATGTATTTGTTTGTACAGAATCGAATATATTTATAAAAGCCATACAATTGTAGTAAAGTAAACAATTTGTAAGTTAATAAATGAATTGTTACAAATCTACCGACACACACACACACACACACACACACACACACACACACACACACACACACACACACTGTTAAAAATGAAATATTAATTTTATTTTTAACAGTGCATCTATGATTAAAATATTGCTAACTACAATCTAATATATGATCTATGGAGAAATATCACCTATGGTGAAATCGATGAGTTAGGCGGCGGTTTGCACGCCGACAAGCGAATGGATTACGCTTATGGTCCTCGGCATACCTTAATCCGCTCCAACAATCCTTGGCAGACCGTCATGACGTGTCGCAAGCGCTGATATATTATCAGAACAGGCTTTTTCCGTACGTTCATGCTTGAAATCTGTTTTTTAGCACTTCCGATGATGAATTAAAAATTCATGCCAAGTAGTATTACTTTTAGTAAAAAAAAAAGGATCGAAAAAGGATATTATATTTCCCTGACAAACTATATCTACCAAAAATAAATTTCAGCAAGTTTCGTTTTAGATTATCGTTAACTATCAATGAAATGATGACTATATCATGCATTAATCTCTCTCTCTCTCTCTCTCTCTCTCTCTCTCACATTACATGATTCCATTAATATCTATCCTGCATAAAAGGCAATGGGATATTAACGGAATCAAGCGGTGTCATATTAGCAAAGTCTGCGCGCGCAAAAATAGCAAAGGGTCACCGGCCCAACGAGTGAATCTCGTCGAGAAGAGGTGGACGATCAATTGCTCGGCCAGATCATGTTTACCTGCGCACGACTGCGTTCCGTGACGAATGAACCGCGTATGCAATTTCGATGCAGCTTGTCCTAGTGGGCGGACATTCACCCCCGCGAGTCGAAGATCGCCGATCAGAGGCGAGGTTTCGCGAGACTTCAGAAGATTAGCCAGATACTTAGTTATATATTGCGAAATTTTTCACTTAGATTTAGAATTTTTCTCGAATGCCCTCTTCTCGACAGTAGCGTATATAGAAATTAACACGCTCAATGATATATGGCTGCACATTTGTTGCAAGAATCAAATACGTCTAACGAACTAGCATTGCCTTTCCCCGCGTTACTTCTTCTAAGACTTCTTATACTGATCGATAGAGACTATTATAGCAAAAAAAGTGCACTTGACTCACTTCTCGTTCTCGAGGCCTTCACACAATTATACTTAAATTTATTACAAATATTTTGTTGCGATAATATAATCCTTGTGCCTTATATTTAGATTTTATTGTATCTCGTACTGAATAAAGATATGCTGTGACCCGCCTTTGAATATTCCAACGCCGCGCTCTCGGCTGGCGCGATCGACCTCGACGACGGAGAACGGAGGACGTTGCACTTTGACCGTATCTAATATAAGACACTGCACGCGAATATAAATACGGCGACTAATAGGGTTGACGAAATCATTAGCGTATCGCTACATTTTCGTCAACGCTCTCATACTTATTCGAAAAATATCCTTACTAAACTTGATAGCTAGATTTAATATTTTAAACAAACATTTTCTTTTCTTTTCTGTTAAAATAATATCGTTATACACGTATGTGTGATAATTTAAAATTAAATTTTATTTTTGCCTATTCGATAAAATTTTTAATTAATTATTAATAAATTTATGAGTTTTTTTAAGAAACGCTTCAACAATATTTTCTGTCACCTTTTCAAAAGAATGGCACATTTTCGAGATAATACATTTTCGAGAAGTTTACATTATATATCTTTTGCTTTAATAATTCTAAAGTAGGTTTAAATAGCTATTATTCTTGCGCAGGCGTGTGCGTGATGATTGCAACGCGTGAAGACCGTTATGTGCGCAGTGAAAGGACTTCACGCGTTTGAAATTAAGTGTAACGTTATAAGTATTACGAGGTAATAATGTCGCATTACTATTCACTTCTTAATGACAACACTGCACTCTGATATTAATAGCCAGGATTAAATGACCGAAGTGGACCCAGAGATAAATAAAATGAAAAACACATTTATGGAGTAACAAACAACAAGAAATAACAAAAATAAAATAACAATGCGCAACTAAAAAACTAGAATAGAAATTTGATTTGTGTACAACAAAAAATAATAATGATACGTATCAAATGAAAGTATTATGTGAAATTTTTATTAGAGACAATATCAAGATGAATTACAGTTGTTTTTCGATGCTGTAAAATTATTCTGACGACGATATTCTTGTAGTATTCTGTAATCTCATAAATAATATTTCCGAAGGAATGTTCAATTCCTTGTATTCTGTTAATTCACTGTATCAATTTATAGTCGAGTAGTTCGATTGCTTTCGCAAAATGTATCTTATCTTCGTCTGTATCACAATTAACAGCATTACTACATCATCCGGGCCACCTAAGACAGCCGCTTTTTATCAGCGGAACAGATTGGCAGGCATAATGATAGTGCTACTACCGTCGTGCAACCGAAACTAGCTGGTAGTGCTGGTACAGCGTTTCGACAGTCGCATAAATCCGTGATTCGATCGATCGATAAACGGCGCGGCACGGCACGGATCGTTGCGAGGCGGTGAAAACGCACTTACGACAGCACGGCAGTGCACCGTTGACAGCCAGGGTGAAGGAACTTTATCTGACTGGCGACTATCCGGTAGCGTAACGTCTGGTATAACGTAATGCCTACTAACGCATTACGTAGAGAAGTTACGACGTCTGGCTTTCTGCACTTTCGGCCTAGTTCAGGCGAGACATATCCTATCTATCTATCTCTCTAAGAATTTCTTCGCCTCTTCTGTTTTCTCTTGGCGCATTCGGTAAGGCCGGTTCTCTGAATTCTATCACCGTCTTTTCGCGTGCCGCAACAAAAATCATTTGACCATGTAACAAGCTTATGCCACGCTCGATCTATTTGAAGCTCAGGAATGCGCGCCATTTAAAAGTGAATGGAATTTCAATAGAAGTCCAATCAGATACAATATTGAATTTAAACGCAATATCGTATACTTATTTTTTTAGTTGTTGGGACAATTATATGGGACAATTGTGGGATTACCCCTTTCGAAATTGATTATTTTTTTCATTTATTTAATAGCTACTACAGAAAGAAAATTTATTATTTAAGCACTAAAGACTCAGCTCGATCGTTTACACCATAACCCTTTTAATATATACTTTGTTTTTTAATATTAAAACAGAATAAAAAAATAGATCCTATATGTAATAAAACAATATGGAAAAATTGAGGACCTGCATTACATGGCTGTTCGTGTGCTTTTTACTTTTATTATATTAAAATATAAACATTTGAGCAATAAGTTTCAGTCATTTTTAATACAAAGTTATGCAAAGAATGCACTTAATTATATCTTAAAAAATTATCTCATAAATGAGTTACAAAGTTAGACATTGAATACATATTTCGTAAAAAGGGATTCCTGTTGTCACACGCATAATGTGATGCTGAAAACGTCAAAAAAATGAATTATAATAATGTCCGACGAAGATACCTCGTCGAATTTAACAATTGATGTGACATATTAGAAATTCAATGTCACGTCGTAATAAAAATGTTAATATGTCGAACCACGTCTACTATAAAATACATATATGCCCTCACATATACTTATTATTAAAAAAATGAAAATTATAAATTTTTTATTAAACTTAAATATGATTAACGAACGAATGATTCGGATGGTTCGACATATGAATTAATATTTTTATTGCATTGAATTTCAAATATGTCATATCAGTTGTTTCAAATTCAATGAGATTTCTTCATTGAATTAATATAATTCTTCATCGGATTAATGTAATTCACTTTTTTGGCATCACATTATTATGCAACAACAGGAGCTTTTTTACGAAATGTGTATTCAATGACAAATTTTGCGACTCATTTATAAAATGATTTTTTTATGTAAGATGTAATTAATGTTCTTTATATAGTTTTGTATTAAAAACGACCTAAACTTATGGTCGAAACGTTCATATTTTGATATATATAATAAAAGTAAAAAATTTACGAACAACCAGTGTCAGATCTTTACAGAAATTATTCCTTTCATATTGTTCTGTTTAATATTGTTTATATATTTCATTTATAATGTTCGATTGATATTGTAAGATTTAATAGACATTTTTTAATCAACGAAAGCATTCTTCCTTAATTAAATTAGAGCAAATGGAGAATATCGCACGTAAGAATCGAATAGATTCGATTTACAAACTCGCAATTTCATGAATGTTACATTTTTGACACTGTGCGCGCAGATGTAATAGACTAACACACCAATGGTGGAATGTGCTGGTCAGCTTTTCCTAACGTCTGCGGATTCAGAGAGCTTCGCTTACTTGGTCAAACTATTGTTTGCGTTACGGCATCTAGACGGCTATGTATTTGCGTGTGCTCATACATTTGTATGTCGTATTGCTGATTGAGAATAGCATTGATTGTGAAATGGAAAATTGTAGGCCGAACAATATTGATCGTGAAGAACGCGAAAAAGAAGGGGAAAGTGATAGAAATACTCGCTGAAGAACATAAGAATTAGAGAGAATGAGATAGTTTACGGACAGCTACAGATATATTACGTATTTATGAATTCCTTTTAGATAATAAATATGTTTTATTTATGTAGAAAAAGAATGTTGTGTTCATATATAAAAATTAATGTTTAAATTGAGTGAATTTTTTCGAGTATGATTGAAGTCTTACCTTATTATTGCCAAAAGATCGTTTATCGCACGAAATCTACACAAAAATGTTCGTCACATACATAATCTCGCCTCGTTTTCAAGTTTGGATGTAGGATAGACTTTCCCGACCTAATCGTTCCAGTCAACCTACCTCGGTAGCCTACACTCTTATAGTTACATTGTGAAAGAAGTACGAGTCCTAATTACCCACATTCTGTGCCAGATATTGGCTGCTAATTAAACAATTGTCGATTCAGCGTTTCTATTTCTTATTTGAGATTTCCCAAAACTTACTAACGTGAATGGCACGTAGAAAAGATTCTACGAAAAAAATTGGATAATATAAAAAAGAATTAGCTTTTAAATACTTAGTTAAATACTATTTCGCGCATTTTTTTCGAAAAAAATATTTGCATTTATATTTTTATTGATATCTATATAATTTACTCGTTTAGATATATACATATGTATAAATTGAAAAATTATGTTTATCCATTTCTCGTTCATTCTCGAAGTACAAGCCGTGCCTCGCAATATGCCTCCGCAATACATTGCAAATACATGGCGTGGGACAAATTGTGGGTGATAGAAGTGATAAAAGTATCTGTCATGGTAATCCGGTTTGTTTGTTCAGGACTTCGTAAAATGAATAGAAATAGAAAGGAAGCTAGTTTTAAATCAGTAATCAACGCGAGATTCAAACATCTATGCACTTTCTCAATAAGCATCGCACGTGGGTGTGGAACTGTGAGTTTCGTAATTACAGGTTTACTTCTAGGACATTATCTTGCGCGCGAATCAAACGGTGCAAACTGCACCTGAAAAATTTCTTATGAATGGTGGGCAGTTATTGCAACGCGGAAAGTGTCCCACGCGAAGTCCGCTAGGCAGCTGACATAGACATCTATTCTGACCGACTGCATATCTCAGCCTGTCCATTGTCTGCATGCAAGTAGGCCTGCATGAGAATGCAATAAAATCGTCTCCTGTCATTGATATGCGGACCACGCTTAAGATGAATTCAGTTAAACAAACTAGAATCTTGCAGGATTTCTTTTTACACTTTATTATATATTTTACTATTTAATACTCGGAGTTTTGTATTTGTATTTGTATTGGATTAAGTGCATAGAAGAAAGTTTTCTTTTCAAGACATCCTAAATAATGATATTTGTGTGAGTTTAGAGAATAGACCTTTTGAATAGTAATAGCATCAGAACATTGTTAAGTCATTTTTTATTTATTATGAATTATATATGTTTGTTAATTCTAATTATAACACTTTTAATTATATACAATGAAAATTTACGAATATATTTAATTCATGACTAAATCTTTAAAATTTTAGATGTTGTTATCAAACAACTTTTTCAAAAAAAAATCGAGACACAAGAAAAAATCTAAAATGATTTTGAATAATATAATCTCAATGATTGGGGCAAATGAATTTCTAATTAAGTACGGGATAATCAATTCAATAACTTTTAAAATAATTTGTAAACTCTGCTTTAAACGTGAAATAATTGAATGAAGAATTTGACTTTTCGATTTGTCGATGTAACAATATTTATACGATTTATTTTAAAAGCGTAAGTTCTTCTATAACGTAACGAAGATATGTATCAACTATATATTTCAAAACACTGCGTAATTATACATATTTCCAGGTCATAGTTGGGATAGGTTAGGCCTTAACAGCGTTTAGATTACGCTGGCATTCGTGCACCGTTGTTCGCTTTGGTCCCACCAGTCCCACCACTTACCTGTGATCCAACTTGTGTTTTCTATAGCTGTAACCCACGTGTTCATGCCGCGCGCACACGCACGCGTATCCGTATGCAAGGGTTTAAACGGCTTTCACTCTCTAAGTGTTGGTGAGTCAACGACAACTTGGCAGGGGAACATACTATATTCCCCGATTATATACCATATCCAGGGCCGTAACAAGATCGACTCTTCGACGCATTTTTAAATTGCAGATTTAAATAGATTTCAATTTTTAAGAGAAAAAAATGTATACTTTTCCTAGGGCGGAATGATAATCTGCGCGATTACTTATATTTAAACAAATATTATATAATCGATTATAATTCGTCAACTTTTAAATTAATGTCAATTTTCAAATCTTTAAAATTAGCTTAAATGTAGACGCATGCAAACATATTATTTTACAAAAACTCCTATGAATTCCGAAGAGTCATGTATGACAAACTAACTGATTGAAGAAAATTCAATTGTTTTCTAATCTCGTTAGTCGTTAGTGAAGTTTGAAACAAGTTTTCGTTATATCGTTAAATGGACAATGCAGTTTGATGAATTGTCAAAGCATAATAATAAAACCTAGGTCAAGTGTTTGCTGGTTGAGATCCTTGATCCTAATGACAGGTCAACCGTGCCAATTGTAAGAATAAAGCGGTTCTGTTCCGAGGATACAATCGTACAAGTTTGATCTTAACTGGATAAGATTGACTTTGACCACGTCCTGTTGCTCTGAGAACAACGCACATCAATATCTGCGTGCTGCAAATGAATCCTTGAAAGGATTGTTTAATACTCTTTCAAACAATTATTACGATTAATTAAACTTTATTAAAGAGAGAGAGAGAGAGAGAGATTATGAATCATGTTGGAGTTACTCAATCTAATCCTTCAATAAATACATAAATCATAAATTTAGCAAATGACGAAATAAATATACAAATACAATAAATGTAAAAATTCAGAATTTTGATAATTATTAATATACATGAATCTTCCAGAAATATCGTCTGGAAATATCAATATATCAAAAAAAAATTTACGATATTATCTTTCTTTTCTTTTTTCACACTTTAATGCACAGAAATATATTTGGTAGCTTTCGAAAACAAAAAGAAAAAAAATTGCACGGAAAGGAAAATGTGTGGAAACATCTGGTCCAAGGATGAATCGTCTGATTTTTTTTAAATCGCAATTCTTCCGTGGATCGTAGCAAAAGTTAATTGTTGAGAGCGAGCGACTGAGAACGCACAGGGTGGACGCGCGACGGTGGCACTTCGGTGATGTTCGGCGGCTCGGTGCGCAGGCGCTACGGTGCGGCGGTACACCACGCTGCGAACAACTCACTCGCGTACTGCATCGCACGGCACACACAGCACACCAACTAATCAACGAACCACGAGCGCGGATCAGCGCCGATTTGCAGGTACAGCCACGCGGTCGCGCCGACAGCTACGGTGCGGCAGCAACAACATAACAACGCGACACAAACTGGTGTATCGTCGGATGAGGGAGCGGTGTCATCGAGAAAGGGACAGTGATCGAGGAATCTCCGATTTCCGGAGATCATAATCACCGATTAGATATCACGGTGATCGCAAAGATCAGCGGACAAGTGCGTGGCTATACCGTTACGGATACGTCAAGTGAGAATTGACTTGCCACGGTTGCACGTCAGTGAGAACGGGACAGTCTCGCATGTCCCCGCGGCGTGGCATGTTTCTCAACTGTTCGTTGTTTACGTTCGGGTGGATGCGTCAGCGGGAGACGCGCGTCGAGGAAATATAGCGCGATCATCAAGGGTGCAACACGCGACTTTTTCCGGTGCTGGGCGATGACTGTGCAGAAGGTCAAACCACGCGGTACCGCGACGGAGGAGCAACAACCCTCGGCGTCAGACATTCTCTCACCATCGGGTGAACCCCACGAGAATGACAAGGAGCAATCAACGCGAAATTGTTATCGCGGGACCGGTCCACAGGACAGCGAAAATCTCCTGGGATGCGTCTTAGCCGGTAAGTGAGATAGACCCAATGAAAGGGAGAGTTCGCCTCTGGGCGATTCTCCAACACGCTACATTATGTGTTGTTCGTAGGCCTTAACCGCTAGTGCATCTAACGGACTCGCGGAAACATTCCTAACGTAACACACAGATCGCTATTCATATAGGAAGGGATGGAGAAAGAGGCGTTTTCACTTTCCAGCGCGGGCAAGAATGTAGGTCGCGGGGCCCGGGACGAGGCCGAGTTCGTTGCCCTCGGTCGGCGGCCTTCCACTCGGCGCTCCGGCAATTTTTCTCCATCTCTTTCTATCTCCCTCTTCTCTTGTTTTCTATCTCCCCCTTCCCCGCCTGACTATACACATACATATATACACACACACCCACACACATACACATACACACACACACCTCTTGTTCTCGGTGTCGGCACTAGCCTAGATAGTGCGAGAACCTCTCTAGAATCTCCCACCCTCTTTCACGCATACATACGTGCGGGCGTTTCCTCCTCTCGCTATTCTCTCTTTCTCTCTCTCTCTATAGTCTTCCTACCATTTATTTCTCTCATTCTGTCTCGCTCCTCCTCCTGTTGGCAAATCGCGCACTCGCGATCTACCATATCTCTCTCTCTCTCTCTCTCTCTCTCTCTCTCAACACCGACAGGAAAGTGGGTCGACGGGGCCTTGGCGCGAGGCTAGTTCGTTCACCCTGCCTGCCCCGTAACTGGGGCAAGATGAAATTAACCGAGCAGTCCGACCCTCCGTCCCTCTCCCTGTCTCACCGTTCGCCAAGTAGAGCCGTTGGTGAACTCCGCGACTCATGTGGCCAATCGCCGTCGGGCCGGTTCAACGAACTCCAACTGGGTCTCCCCACCTGCCCCACTACCCGGTAGCTCTCCCACTCCAGTTTAGCTATTCGACGACTAAGCCTCCCCACCTACATCCACTAGCGAAGGTCACCAACACAGCCGGCTATGTCTCGTCGACGCGTCGAAGATTGGCCGAACCGTTCGTACTTACGCATACATACAAGAGAAGCATGCGTGACGCGTAACTTTGCGAGAGAGCGACGAGTACACGGCGACGGCGACGACGATGAAGGCGGTGATGGTACTTTGGTGACGTACGTATGTACGTACGAACGTACGCGCCACCATTGGCCTATCATCGGCTGGGAATTCTCGTCAGCATGGGCTTCGTTACGTAACCGTACACGATAGTGAATTACGACGGTAAACTACCTACTCACGAATCCCTCTCGCCACAATCTCTCTTCTCTCTTCTCTCTCTCTCTCTCTCTCTCTCTCCCCCCCCATCCCTCCTTTCTCATCTTCGCTCCTCAGCGCTCCTCCTGACTATCTTCACTATACATGGAGAAAGTATCAGCTAGCTGCTTCGCTGGACCGTGATCACTCTCGCTGCTAGAATGCTTTCACCGTTTCTTCGTATGTCGCGAGTGGTCATCTCTCGCCACTCGGTGCATCATTATTATCATCTCCGGAGCACTGACCTACCGTATGCGACGCATGTATGGGATGGACCGTTAATTGCAATGTAGATTGTAGACTGCTAGATGTACTCGCTACGTGCGCTGTATTTAAAAGACGAAATAGTTTATATTCGAAAAATATATGCATTACGAACCCTAAACATTTCTTTCCATTTTTCCGTACAGTCATATTCGAATTCTATGTGTTTTAACGCTTAATAATATGTACAACTTATATTAGTTTTCAATTTATTATTGAATTCTGAACTTTAATATTTTTGGATGAAAAATATTTCAGAATCCGTGTCTCTAAATCAACATTATTCAACATTTATTTTTTTTCAAAATCGGCATTATTAACGTTATAATGAAAATAGCAAGAGTATCTATTTCGCGAATCAGAGTGTTATCAATGCGTACAGATTGTACGAAAAAGAAGAGATCGACACCTACATTTGACGAAAGAAAGCCTATGTCATAATAATAAAATCGTTTATCCTTGGCTGGATATTTTCTAATTGCGCTTGTGCGATTGTTGGCTAACCTCAAAAGCAAGACGCGCGGGCAATGGCCTGGCCTCCTCCCGGTCCCCAGTGACCTCGATTGATGCACGGTGTCCTCTCCCAGTCCACCTTCTCCCTCCCCTCTACTCCCACCCTACACCCTCTAAGCGGAGCGTTGACTCGACATCGCCCAATCAGAGGCCGGTTCGTCGACTCTCCGGGCTGCTCTCTCGGGGTCGTTCTAATCTCGCAACGTCCCTACGCCAAACTGACGAGAAGCCCGATAAGAGTACGATCTCGCTCATCCTCTTTCTACATACATGCACACGCATCTTTTTCTTTCCTTCTTTCTCTCTCTTTTTAGCTTTCTGTCTCCCCTTGTCTCTTCCCCCCTCCCCCTCTCTCTCACTCTTTCTCTCTTTCTCCTCTCGCTCCCTCCTCCATATTGCCTTTCTCTCACTCCCTCCTGCTGCCGAGGTGAACAACCTCAAATCATGTCGGCACTCTTATCGCCCGCGAGCTCGGAACCCTTATCGAGTAAACGCACGTTCGCTCGAGTTCGCCGAACCGCTGGCAAAAATGACAATTTTTCTTGATCACCCCGCGTAATGTGAATGCTCATAAGATGCGCTCGTCCTGTGTTAGCGCATGGAGTGGGAATGATACTTTGAGGAACCGACGACCCAGTTTGGCTCAGTCACAGTAAATATCAACGCTTTTGTTAAGAGGCTCGATATAGATAACATCAGTCCATTAGAACAGAAAACTTGTTTTCTAGTAGTCTCGCAAATCTCAAAAACTAATAATAAATAAAACGAACACTGTTCGTTTAATGTTTTAAAAACAAGATAGGTTTCTCTTGTAATAAGAGAAGTTGACGATATTTCTAAATTAGAAATTCTAATAGTTGATCAATTAAAGATAATTACGTGACTTTTTGATGTCTATTTTTTGTCACGTGATATGTTTCATACAGAATACAGCAGAGTGTCAACACGTGCGAGTAAACAAAAACTAGCGAAAAATGTATGACAAAGAATGAAATAGAAGAAAAGAGAAAGGGAATCATCTTATTTCTCGTACGCGTATTTCCCTTTCATTGGCATCCGGACGAGCCACCTTCGCCGTTGCCTTAACTTCCTAGCCAGACCACTCTTACTTTCTTTCTGGTGAACCGTCTCGTTTGAGATTCGTATTAAGAAAAAGAAGAATAAATTTCTAACACATTACATTTTCTATTATGTTGCGACGAAATATCTTGTTTGATTATTAAGTTTGTTGCGAATTGATTGAAAGTCTCGTGTGTGTCGTTTCACCATTTTTAAATACCTCATGTGTGTGTTTCCAACGTAACTATACACTTCATTTATTTCGTTCGATTAGATCAGCGAGAAGTGAAACGAATAACCATTTACGATCTAAAGTATTTCACGGAAATTCAAACTGAGCGATTACTCACGCGTCCCAACCCTCGGAACTTAGGTGGTGTGGGGAAAAGGTCGTGGGGGTGAAGGGAGGGCCGGTAACCTCGAGGCCAATGAACTCTGACCCACCAACCAGTCCCGGTATCGTTCATCCCTTCCTCCGGTGCTAAGTATAGCATTTCTACCAACCTGTCGTCCTATGCTACAGATATTATATCCACCCCAACTTATGCACCCCTTCTCCATGCCATAGCTCACTCATCCCTTCAAAAACTCGCTAATTCCACTTTTCTTGCTACGAGCTTAATGCAAAGTACTTTTGCCTGTTACAAAATGTCTGTTTCAAACGGTTGTGTTATACGATTTTGATCTTATGAAATTTTTCTAAAAATATAGGAGAGCGATAATGAAAGATATGATAGATATTATTTATTAACTTTAAGAATTAAAGTACTATATAATAACTATTTGTTAAGTTTAAATATATATAACCATCATGAGGAGAGGACACATATTAATGAGTAAATTCCATGTAATTTCCTCGCAGATAAATTCTCTTAAATAATATTTATACATTTCTTTTGTGTGGTGAACTATCATATGTATCTTCCCTACCTCCAAAAGCAAGAGGGAGATTCGCAAGCGTCGAGGTCGCGAGGTCATCGACCGTCGAGGGTGGCACTCACCCTAACTAGGCCAGCAGATCTGTCTTTCTCTTTCTCTCCCACCCCCTTTTCTCTCGATACGCCCTTCCTTTGGTTTCTCCCACCCGATATAATCATATCCCCACCAGGACACGTAACCTCTCGGAGACGTTCCATGATTCTGCTATTTTCGCGGGACCACTCGACATGGATATACATGGCCACCTACGTTTGGCGGGATAATTTGTGCTATCGAGGTCATTCCACCCTGCTTGGTGGAGAACGAAGCTACTACTTCGCCCCGCTATATCGCTTACATCGAGACTTTAATTCTTTTCCTTCTGCTGAAAGCGAAAATATCTCGTGTTACTATGATAACAATGATGATATATTTGAGACTCATTTCTAGTCATCTATCTTTCGTCAATTAATTTTGATTGAGTACATGTGAAACACACGAAATACTTAGTTCATGATTATATACATATATACACTATATTATCTAATAATGCGTAATTCTGTTAATCTTAAATAAATTCTGTAATCTTAAATAAATTTAAACAATCCATTTATTTTTAAAATTAAATAATTTAATTGCATTTTTTAAATAGTTTCTTTAATCGTTTTATGATTAATTATAATTACAATGAAACGGATAATTAAATATAGTATATATAAGATGTAATATATGTAAGATAATGGCATACCATGCTATGTTTATTTGAATAAACGTGAGGTACAGGGTATCAAAAATACGCTAATGAATCAACTGTTGAGTACATGTCTAATAATAGTGTCCGGTTGATCACTGGTTCAGGATCAAAGGAATGCTAGAACTCGATTTTATAAACTAAAACTTGTTTAAAGGATTGAAAAAAAGATGCTGCTATTAGCCATCAAAAAATCATAGCGGTTGGTATATCGATGACTATTATAGATTGAATGACTATTATAGATAGAAAATGCTGCACAAACCGAACACACAGCATCATGGGCATGCTTTGTCGGAAACATCTGAGTATTGCGGTACCTTGTATCTCATATATATTTTTGCTAAGATGACAACTATCTAGATATAGCATATTTTACATCACTTTACCCGGATTTTTTCCTTTTGTTACTGTTAGATAAAAAATGACCAATTGTGACTTAGAAATGATTTTTTAAGAAGTGGTTTTTTTCGCAATATCAACAGAAAAAATAAAAAAAGACAAATATAAAAAGAGAGGAAAAAGTTGTGGAGTCACTTGCAACTCAATGCTTACTTTTTTGCCATAGAAGTAAACATTTTTTAAGCATACACATGCAAAAAATTCATCAATAGCGTAGGCATTCTCGTTAGAAATTTAGACTTTTTTTGAGTTACCCTTTTTTTAGAGGTACCGTATTGGACTGATATTCTTTACCTGTTCTTTCAAGAACAAAGTTACTTGAAGATTTTTTTTTTCTATTGTTATGAAAAAAAGGATCATAAATTCCGCCCTCATAATTTTCTTAAATAAAAGGGAAAATCTAAAAGTTCATATTATTCACACACACACACACACACACACACACACACACACACACACACTCTCTCTCTCTCTCTCTCTCTCTCTCTCTCTCTCTCTTTCTCTCTCTCTCTCTCTCTCTCTCTCATATAACAAACAGCAAATATCCATCTTAGAAGCCTGTTCTATAAAATAAGCTTCAGTAGATCAATATTCATAGACGATTTTTATTGAGACACTATTTATTTTTAAAACGGTCTTCAAATAAGAACGGACTACGAATACTGTCCCTAGTCTTTATTTTCTACATTTCTCTAAAACGGATAGTTTGATATTCTATATCTAGATTTTTACTGGATCGTCTTTATCATTGTCCTTTAATCATTATCGATCTGAAAGATATCACATGTATTGCAACACGCCTGACCCGCATTGATTTGATTGATAACAATATCAGAATTAGCGAACCATGCATTGAAAAAATCAATTAAGTGTTTTTTTGTATAGTATCATTAATTGTTCAGTGCATAAAAAATTACATTAAACTGTAAAATAACGTACATTTCTCAGAGAGAAAGTTACAAATCTTAAGATTTGATTTCGATTGCAACTTTCACTAAATTGCGTTTACTCTTCGCCTAATAATATACTAATCGCATTTATCGCGCCTTACTTAATTTCTATGCTCTTTAACATGCACGTTTCTCTCACATTGCAAGTGATTATCATATCTGTGGCTAATAAAATGCATCGCACGACGGTTAACCGTGACGAGTAAACACTTAATCACCTCCTTCGAGTATCCACCGAGAGCGCATTCAGCTTAGAAGGGGAAAAATATTGAATCACGATCGAGAGGCGGCGTGAACGTCGAAGGTGCGCATGCAGAGCGATTATCCTCGTTCGATGTCGATGAACCACTTGACGCGGATTCCGGCTTCGAAGGACATGGAATCGCCGATCCGCGACGAACTTCACGTACAAATCAGTTATTATATCGGCGTATCAATTTACATACCCGTTTGTTTCTTATACGGCGCTAATCACACAAATTGCAACTATTGGGCAAGTTATAAATATGATAATAATCGTTGCATAATGTCGCCGCCTGCCGATAAAGTGATACGATCGATATAAAAGTTAGGCGCACGATAATATGCAAGTTGTTCCAGAACTGTCATACTTCTTTTCAGTTAGAAATTTTTTAATTATCTAAGCATGCACAAGTTTATGCAATACAAGAAAAAGATACCTTGTTTTATTCACGCCGTTCCGTACAAACTGATAGGATAATAGGATGTTCGCATAAAATTCATTAAATATTTATTATCATCCCCTATGAGAAATATATATGTATATCTCGCAAAGAAACATAATCACAATTTATTGTTGTAATAATTGTTTGTATATTCATATCGTTGGATAATTTTGAGTACTCTGCGAGCAATCGATGTTACGGCAACACATAATCGGGGATAGGTGGAGGTTGGTGCGTCGAATCCATGTCGCGGTTGACCGGGTTAGGAATCGTGGTGAGATCGTTGCCCCAACGACCCGATACCCCAACCAACCCCGGGATCCGTGGTGGTATTTCCGCGGGAGAACGGGAGGCCGGAAACAGGTAACACGGACTGATATCTCGAACGTAACTGTGAATTTTGTACGTTTCATTCTTATTAATGTTGTTGCGAATAAAATCATTTAAAATATAATAGATGTTTTATATGAATTCTTTTTGCGTACACATATTGTCAGAAATGGCACTTTTATCAGCACTTTCTACAACTTTGTATAAAAAAGATATAAAGATGAAAAAGAATTATTTTCGATGTAAACAAAGATAAACAATTTTTATTTATTTTTTTCATCTGTTAAAGCTGAAATCGTTTTCGTGTGAAAACATTGTTTTTCCGTCGAGAGTGGCGATACTTGAAGAATACAAGACATCGTAAATGTTATTTGACAAAGCGCAGGAGTTTTATCGGAATGTAGCTAGAAGTGTCATGTAACCATAAGGCCCATAATATGATCGCTTGCTTTCACTTTCTGGGAGTAGTTGATTGATATCACTATTATACACTATTTTGGATCATTTTCATATATTCCTCAAAGTCAAGACTTTCTTGGCACGTATGTTTTATAAATTCTTTTGATTAATTTTTATTAATAGAAAGAAACTCACTTCATCATGTTATTTAATGCTTAATAACTATTATTCATGACAAATGTGAATATCAAGCAACAGCAAAATTTTCGTAACGTAAAGTTATTTTTACTACAAAATTAATCTCATTTCACTGCAATCTCTAAAGATATCGACTATCGACAGTAAGAGGCAAATTTTGTCAGCAAAAAGCTGTTTCATAAATGATTACGGAGGAAGATAGATGGATAGATAAATAAAAAGGAAAAGAGAGACGGGAGAAAAGAGAGAGAGGGAGAGAGAGAGAGAAAGCGAGAGAGAGGACACGTGTATGTTACGTGCATTTGTCTGTATGTGGAGGCGTGCGTCAGTGATCTCTCAAGGCCTTCGCACATTAGCCGTTCGGTAGCGTTCGCACCGTCCCACTTTCCTTCGCGCACGGTCAACGACCTCGTAGATAGGTGTAGTAGGCGCTCCAAGGTAGTACACTACATGCGCGCGCTCGCGATTCTATCCGTTCTCGTTACAGATTGTTTCAAAAAAGGATATGCCAGCAGCAAAATTATATATCCTTGAAACTATAAACCCGCGATGCGATTTCACGCAATCATGCGAACGTTTATCATCTAAGTTCGCAGGAAAAAATGAAAAGGGGAAACTTCTACGCGCAATTTTTATGCACGTAATCTGATTTAATGCAGATTATACTAAAGAGAGATTTATTAAAATTATTAACTTGTGCTAATGTTGCAATTCCGAAAGTTGTATATATAATACTTTTCGAACAATTCTTTTTACATAACATATGTTTTCGTTACATATATTTTTTACGTAATATTATCTCTCTTGAGTGTATTCGTTTTAAATCTACAAGGATTAACTGTACTAGATGATTTCAGAAATCGACATTTCGTTGAGATGGTCGGTCGTAAAAAACTACTGACAAAAAATAGTACCATGCATAAATGAATTAGAAACGCTACAGAAAATACTTTGTAGAAATACAGGATGTCATAAATAAAAAATACAAAATTAGCCGAAAATAGGTAAACCGTGACAAGGATTAAAAAACGAGGCCAATTTGTTTTGAATACTAATCATGCATAAAAGCATACCTTAAAAACATCCGAAATATGTTTTAAGAACATTTCTAAAACCTGTGGAATTAAAGTGTGCTATTTGGAAGTTTTTTCTTCGAAAAGATTGAGAGTAAATTGTATGAGTTAAAAGATATCCTTTATGTATTTTGTTCCGGTGTAAGAATACGTGCGGAGTATAATAAATTCTCAAGGACTTTAATAAGACAACTGTAATTTTATGACAGTGTAACTTTATCGTATAATGACTGATAAACAAAAAATGGAAAACAAGATAACGTTTCTACCGAGAATTTTGAATCATCCAATACAAAAGTGCGCGAGTGTGCGATACAGCTGCTACGCACACGCATGACCTGACATACATAATCACGGTACAGTTCGCGTGCGATCCGTGCGAAGGCGCCACTGCCTTTCGCGAATCTCCGAGGAAAAGTCGGTACGACAGAGAATTCACATCTCGCGAGTCGGTATCGATAAAACACTCGAGATAATGTTATGATCTATGTTAAAAAATTCATTCCGATTACTTTTCGAAAACATATGATTCTACTCTTTTTTTATCCGCCTGTCAAAGTTATGTTTCCGTACATCTAAAATATGACATCGGATACAAAGAAAATAGTTTTAGATAGGTTTTAAGAGTTTTCAACCTAGACTAGTTTTGTTAGACTACAATAGAGATACAATCCAGATTTTGTATTGTTACAATTTGCTTTGAACATTTTAAAGAGTTACAATATTTGACCATTTTAGGCTACATTCAGATTCCCACCAGAGTGCCATCTAGATATCATTTTATTCTTCACTAAATGTCAAACAAGGATAAAATGATATATAGGAAGTAGGATACTTCGGATGGAAATTCAAACAAATTTAGTACCAAATAATTGTTTACATTATTAGTTTTGTTCTGTAGTATTTTTTTGATGCTCCAATTTAAACCGAATTTTATTGATGTACAAGTTTTATTGCAACCAACATCATATGTTACACATAGAACGTTTGATTGTGCAATAGCGACATATCAAGAATAAAAAAAAAAAATTATAAAGGAGAAAAATTATTTAAAGCAGTGACTTGAACAAATGTAGCGAAAGGTCGGTGAATGTAACAAATAATTAGAACACTGACTTGCGCGATATATTGACGTCAAGCTTAGACCCTTACGCAATATCTATAGATGAACGCATTTCTGCATGTGATATCTATTTTTAGTTGATCAGTGTCGGGGGAGTGTCCTACTTGCGATGGCGGTATACGGTCATACAAGTTTGTGATAATAGCAAGAGATATGAAGTATCACCTGAGCATGAAATCGACATAACTTAATAAGAATTTGTAAATCGATTATTATCTTTCAATAATACGTATAGGTTTCGTCACATGTTCATACGATCAATTACATTAATATTAAACTTTGATCTTTTTCTATAAATTGATTTAGATTGACAAACACGTGATACTACTATATACAAGTAATAATTAACTATATTGACAATTAAAATTAAATGACACTTAATAATAATCCTAATACTCCTTTTTTCTTTAAGACGCCACTCTCTCATTGATATTTATTAATAACTATATATTAGTAGATATTATCTTAGATGATCGTATCGATTAATATCAGTATATTGTTCGTACGTTTAATACTAACTAGTCTGTTGTTAGTTATTGATGATTTCCGCTTATAGCCTTCTATTTTATTCTTATCCTCCGCCGCCGCTATTTCTCGCAGGGTTTATATCGCTCGTAAACAGATGTTATAAATGTGCATCGGCAATTCGCGGAATGTAAAGATTGCGAAAAGTAAAAGAATTGCTAGAATCTGTCTGTGTCGTAATCTCATTGTCGTTGAGTTATTAATTAAAAGTATTCTTGTGTGACATGATGAAAAGTTTTATATATTATATGAGAGAGTAACACAATTTTAATTTTATTCGAGCCAGCATTTGTCTCCTTTATATTCTGCACTTATTCCAGTAATTCTACAATTTTCAAAAGAAATTAAATATACATATCCGCGTCCAATTAAGTTTCCCCTAAATAGCGTGGGCACATCGACGCCTGCGCAAAAAGCCCCACGTTCATCCCGCGTTTCACCCTGCCGCAACATTCATGGTCACATCACACAACCCTCGAGTACGCATTAACTTTCCGCCGTGGTGGAGCATTGTTTTAACACGTTATCAGCGCGAGTAATGTCAACAATCATGATGCGCGATGACGTGAGTGAGAACACGACTGTTCGCGGACCGATCATTAGATACAACAGCCTGGATCCGATCGTGATCATCGAGACGACCGCTATTGTAATCACCGAGACGCAGAAAGCTGAGAGACGTCATCAACGCGTCAAAGGTTCGTCCTTTATCTATCATAAGGTGTTCAATAAATGTAACGGCTTTTCTTATATACATCATACGTAATCCAAATAGCTGAGATCTTTCGAGCAAACGAAGAAATGCTTATTAACGAATGGAAACGTATGTAATGTCGTCCCATCTTGTCGATCCTACCGGCATCTCGTATCTCTTCTATTCATCAATATCATAGGAAATTCTATTATTTTACTATAATTATTTTACTATTCCTCTTATTACAATTTCTTATCCCGACGAGGTCATTTCTTTGGAAGGATGCATTGCTCAACATTGCTGTTCCGCGCAGGTCGTAGACTGATGTAGGATTGGACTAGTCTAATGATTCTTGTGTTCCATGTTGTAATATATTAAAGACATATTTCTTGATCATACATTTTTTTCAGTTATAAATCAAGCCATTGTAACATGTTTTAAGCTTCTATAAGTTTACACATTTTACACAATTTACATAATTATTTGCTTTCAAACATATTTTTATTGATATTGGAGCAACAGCGTTGATATTTGATATATTATTATAATAAAAATTGCCGGTTAAATGAATTCTTTATCGTTAATCACATTAATTGAGAGTATTCAAATTAATTTTGTCATCCCATTATGATTATAGAGTTTAGCTTTTGTTTAAAACACCCATCAGTACACTTTTCCGTATGAAAAATTATACCACTTTTCAATTGGACGCATTTAAAATATTGCAACTTGCTCCGGGAAAAGCTTTGACACTGAGTCGTATCGATTTTACCTCAAGCGAAGCTCACGTGCTCGTTGACATTGACATTGTTCGCGGGCTTGCACGGACGCGGGCCTGCCATCTGTCGACCGCGAACCTTACATGTACCTGACGATTAACTTACACTTTGTACCGCGCGATGGCAGTTGTATCGTTCAAACTCTGTCGTCGTTATCATCTTTTTAATTTGCAGAAGCAGGAAAAACCGTATTCTTTATATAAAATACATTTTTTATTTACACGTTTACGTAAGAAAAGATATTCTTCTACTGTTATCGATATCCTATAAGATTTAAATCGATGCAACCTGTTTTCCTTTCTAAATGCACTCAGATCTTAGGGAAATCATTTTTAAAAAATCCAATGATTGAACAGCTTTCTAAATGCTCATTTCGCTTATTTATTAGAGATATAGACCTCTACAATCAAGTGTTATCTAAATGAGCCCTGTCTTTTCTTCTTTTATCGCATATCAGACTTTCTCGTTTCAAGGATGCATCAAAATTCCATAAATCGTTCGTCAACAAGCACCACTTTTGTGTTAATAATTGTATTTTTATCAGGCGAGTGTCCAGAGATCAGACATCTAATCTCGATGCAAAATTATACTCACTATGTCCCTGAGTAAGCCGAGAGAAAAAAACCGTCTGGCAATAATAGATGCGAGAGTGTACCAGTCGTCGCAAGTTTCGCAATTGCTCGCAAAGGCTCATGGCCGTTGTTCTATGATTATGGTGACTGAGAGTGAGGTCTACGCCCGCTGTCAATGACATACTGTTTCCTGTAATAGATCATGTATATTCATTTGCGTTCAATTTACTTATTGGTTCAATTTACTTATTATCGTCGAAAAAAATTGCAGTGGCTGTTTCTGCAATCTTATCAGTATCATTGAAGCTTCATTAACCGCGTCAAAACGCGCGTAAAAGCGCGTTTGTGGCTTCCATTCCTTTTATTAGATACGCCCTAGATGATAAAAATCCAAAGATTCTCTACAGGCGGCGCGAGTCGAGGTGAGAGTACTTTCACCTTTCTCTCTGACGTTGTCTCTCTCTTCTCAGCCATGTGACTCGCCTCCCGCTCGCTTCTCTTTCTCTTTCCCCTTGACAGCTTTTACTCTCGATTGCTCGCTACCTCTGCCACTTGGAGAAAGCTGCAGCTCTGACCTCGCGCTCGCGGCGACATTTCTTCTTTCTCGTCTTCGATCTTTCCCTCCTTGCTCACTTGAAGATCCTCTCGCACTTGTTGTCATTTCTTCGATCCACCTTCGAGGTTGCGTCACAACTCGCAACTTCTCATATACTTTGCCAAGCTTATTCGTACATGTGACACCTTTTTCGTCGGCTTATATAAATACATTACCGAACTTCTTAAGCGCTTCTGTCATAAAGCTGAATGGTTCTGCAAGACGGTTTAACCGCAAATTAGTCAGTCACCAAATACATAATGAGTCGTATTTCGTCATATTTTGCAAATATTATTATTATTTTTTTTTTTTATTGAAACGGTTATTCTGGTACACCTTTTCCTAGGCAAAAATAGGAATATTTCTCGTATTTATATTCTATGTACATATTTATATTCTATAATTATATCTATTAATTAGATATGAATATAAACCAGTCATTTGAAAAGTAAAGTTGTATAGATATTAATGTATTACATATCGATGATTGTAAATCGTGAACATATGTATATTAACAACTTCTCATGTTATTTTTCATTCCTATAATTTATTTTATAATTGTTCCTTTTTCACAAGAAATATGCAATACAGTGATAAATGTTAACAATTTTAAATTTACTCTTAATATTTCTTAATAGCGATTAAACTGCTGAGACGAAAATTCGATGAAATTTGAACGCCCTTAGACAAGAGCGAAATTTTATCGCGTCGTCTCGCAAGTAAGGCGATCGTTTTTACAGTCAAGCATGTCCAGCATGATATTGGGCAATCGGACCTCGGCCGTCCTGGATGTCGGCCGGTAACCCCGGCCGAATCAAGGCCGCGATACACCGACGCTGTCAGCTCTTACTTTCACGTGTTAGACGGTGCTTGTTCTACTCCACGTATCGATAACGACATAATGTCAATGTGCAAATCAATCTAAATGCTTGATCAACGTGGCTCAACATTACTGTTAACCATTCTTGCGATGATTGTCCTATTATATTATGTTATTTCATGCGTATTATGTTATCTCATAACAAAAATGATGCAATTTTTTTCTAGATTATATACATATAAATATATATACATACATATACATACATACATGTATATTCAATTTTTCTTAACGTTGATCCTAATATTGTTGATTTGAAACGAATTGATATATATATATATATAAAAGTCAATTTGTTTCAAATCAACAATATTAGGATCAAGAAAAATTGAATTAGAGGATTGTTAAAAAAACATAAAAAATATTAAATTATTTTAGAATATCAGAAATCATCTCTTACATCAGATTTCTTTTTATCTCTCGGCTATTGCGCACCTAACACAAATAACTTAGCACTGCTTACGTCAGTGGAGACGGTGGCTGTCGGAGAACGCCTCTCCTCTGGCATTCTGTTAACTCCACGGTAAACAGTGGTTTGTACTCCTCATGTCAGCAACAGGCGGAACCAGGCCATGCCTACGACCCGATGGCCTTGCTTTACGCATTCGACCGCGTCGTCTTGCGAAACTTGCTCGATTATTTTCGATACCTCTCTTCGTCTATCGCTCTTGTTTTTTGCGACACCTACTTTTATAAAATGACAAACAGAAAGTAACGCTCAAAGTATTTAGCGCAGTAAACACGCACGACTATCTTTAAATTATAATTACAAGATAAAAAGATTGTACGTTTTATGTATTGACGCGTTTAATGTACTGAATACTTGTCAAATATCTCTTCTTAAACCAGATTCGATAAATCGATTTAAGATCGACGTAAAACGGAGGTGCGACCGAGTGGATACAACACTGCTGCTTCCGTATTCTAATTCGATTCTATCCTTTCTACATAGAAAGTTTTCTTGCGTTTGGCACCGCATCGATCATATGTAGTAATACTTTTACTGTCTATCCGTCCGCCTGCAATATTTCTGCCACTGAATTAGAAAGTTTTCGGAGATAGTGAAAATCGAAAGTAGTTTACGTGGCGACGACTTGTCGCGGAAAGGCCTCGCATCAGAGACGCGCGAGACGCTCTTACTTTTCTCCGGGATTCAATTACGATTAATGAGCGCGGGCGACGTGTCCGATGCGGATTGTACTTGCGCAATGTGCGAGAGTCAGCGACAGCGTCCTCAATAAATTTTCAGTTCAGCATTGCCGAGCTGGTCATTGCCCCCGACCTATTTGCGCGCCAACTCGGCGGCCAGCTCGATCCGCCTATTTCGTTCTCCTTCCCTCGTTCCTTCCCCCCCCCCCGTCCTCCTTTTATCCCACGTGGCATGTATTGTATTTCTTTAGAAAAATAGATGAATTAAAAAGAAATCGGTGGAATTCGCTCTATGTGCTTAATTGAACATCTAATCATTGCTCGAATAATTGCTTTTCTATATCAAATTTTGAAAATAAAAGCTTTAAGGAACGAGATAATCAAACATCTCTCATTGCGAGCTCCAGATTAATTAAGAAATATATAAGCGTAGCAAATAGCTTTGTGATTGTTGATGACCGTCTAAATGATTATGTGTGTGCGATAAGAATAATAACTTCCACATTATGCGGCTCGAAGCAATAAAACCCCCGTCGAACTTCTCAGACATCACGCAGACTCTCTTTGTATACGTTTGTCCGACGTGCGAGATTATATCGATTACACGTAATGACGACAGAAATCATTAACGCGATCCTTGCTTCGTTTCTTCCTTCTTTCTAGTTGGGTTCGTTCGCCTCTTCGGTCATACCCTAAGCAGCGCAGCCGCTGCGTGATAAACGCACACTCTGTTAGGACGATCTCTACGAGAAAATCCATTATTATCTCGCCATACTAATGACATTGTGAACCGCAACTTTGCTTCCTCGTAATCTCGCCTAAGGATTCACCGTTAAATCGATGTACGACACAAAGCAAAATTGTAAGGATTATCACCCTAGATCTATGCTAGTTCCGCATACTACTTTCGTAGATGTCTATTTTTGTATTTTTCTGTCAACATTCCGCGTGTGACATTTATCCAATGCAGATTTGTGTTTGTAGAGCGGGCCTTTGTGTTTGTAATTCATAATTGATATTCAATTATTTCAATTTAATAACAATGTTGTTTCTGGATTAATAACTCGTTTCAAGCGTTTCACTCGTATAAGAAGCGTGATGCAAAATCTTTTCGTTTACATATATAACTAATCTTCAGTCATTATTTCACCATTTTATAACAGTAACTTAATTTTTTTATTTGATTAGCATGGCTCGACCTTATTTTCGATCTGCGATAGAATTTCACGACGGAAGAGAATACGAGGCAACGAAATTTTTTGAGATCGCGGGCATTCACAGATTAATCGATCAATTTCCGGAGATTATGTCATCCCACGGTGTGTTTAAAGGAAAAAGATAAAGATCTATCTCGCAGGGATATAGCGATAAGGATATAACGATATATATCGATAAGGTGCGTCCAGCGTGATACCAGCGACGATATACGCGCGCCATTGCACGATATTCGTACGTGAGTCAAGTACATTGACACGCAATATATTCGCGGAGGGCAGGGACAAGAGGAGCCATAGGTCACTCACCGCCGCGTGTGTATCGCGCGCGTCGCGTCTAGTTCTCTTCTCCACACGCGTTAAGCTCACGTACAGCTAAGCTAGCGCGCGAACATCCGCCGCGCCGTCGCCGCCACGCGTATCCTTGACGCGTGCACCTACCTTCTCGTTCGTACTTCGTCCCAGGATTCCACGTATAACGGAATCACGGAGTTCGTAAAGAGTTAGTAAAGACACACATGCCAGAATCTACTCGTGAAGTTCGAGCGCGTGTCGATCGATGGTAGCAGGTGCTGCTCGAGAGATTAATTTTGATCGAGATACTTAAGTATATCGCGATCGAGGAGCTGATTTATATTTACGTAACGATTATATTTCATTATTTACATTAATTATCATAATTATGTGTTGATATGGCATGCGGCGTATGATTTATAGTGAATCATTTGAGATTTATAATCTTTAGGTTATCGTAGTTATAATCGACATCATCATCCTACATTATCGGAGGTTTTTATCTTCGTAATGATGTTAGATTGAATTTTTATATCAGCGAGATGTCCTTGCACTGTCGAAGAAGATAAATAATTCTGATATAATAAAAAAAAAAAAAAAAAGAAAAAAACCACGCGTTTCCTATTAAAATTGAAATGTATACGAACAATCGAATGTTCTAGCGCCACCTTTTAATCAGAGCACGATGAAGCGGTTGAAAACGCGCGAAAGCAACATTTGTAAACACCAAACACTTTCAATCAAACAGTTTAGGCCCACAGCATGATTCATCGACTCGTCTCAGAATTTTGTGAAGTTAGATTCGCATTGCGTGACGCGAATATAATCTAAACTTATGATCTAACACGCGTGGTAAATTAATTAAGAGCACTTCTCGCTGTTTCTAATTGGGTAACATTGTATATTAGTCACGATTAATTTTTTTTTTTTTTTTTTTTTTCATTGGATCAACAAATTATCGGGGATCAGCCAGGCATGTACCCAGCAGATCTTCAAAAATGCAACCTCACGATTAATTATCGATATTTAACATCGGAACGACTGCACATGCTTCCTTCGAAAGGAAATAAAGAAAGAAAAAAAAAATGGGAGCGCGTCTCATTTCATGGTGGATATACGAGGCGGAGGAAAGTTTCGCAGAGCAGGATCGTGGCCATTGGCATTTCGTCACTGGCCAACCAGGTTGAATAACCGGCGTTACGTCACCGCAGTACGCGTTTGCAGACAGCCAGGAGGAAAGGGGGGCAAGAGTGCCAACGGGAAGCAGCGACGGAGTAAGAAGGCGGCAAGGGACGAATGTAGAGAGGCGGGGAGACTATGGAGGTCGATCACCTACGTACGGGAGTCAGTGACACCTCCGTGATGAGGACGCTCTTTTTTTTCCTCTTCCTCCACCTCTCTCTTCGCACTACGCTTCGAGCAGACTCGCCAAATCCTCGACAATGTCCTCCATGTGGAGGTCGCGCGCGTGAACGATCAAGGAAACGATTCCGCCGAGTCACGTGGCTGAATTCGACATACGAATATCTCTGTATCAGGCAGAGTATAGGAAGAATTCTGATTTTGGAGTTTGAACATGCCGTAAATGTGGGTGAGATCATCCCAAATAAATGGTCACCGAATAAATAGAGATGTTGTCAGAATAGATCTTTCAAAATGTTTCATCACATCTCGACGATGGGATTTTTTTATGGTTAAATCTATTTATAACGATGTTAATTAAGACAACTATAATAATTTTGGAAATCACCACAAGTTTCTACTTGTACCTATTAGATTAAACCGTTCAGCCTTGTTAGGTCAATGGCTCGCCGTCGGGCTACTAACTCTTTCAACGTATTACGCCATCAGCAAAATTTACCTTTCGATGTAGTGTGTCATGCGAGGGGTCAAGGGCCTCGACAGTTGTTATTGTTCTTGAATCGTACCGAATTACAATGACGAAATGTCCAGATTATTAATTACGCTAGGTAAGCAGTAAGTCTCCGTAAACCGATATTTTATTCGCTTAATTGGACACGATTCTTTTCAAATATTCTGTTATACTGTTTACTTCAAACGATTATGATTGATAACACGTGACATTTTGTAGTTTATTTTCTTCTTACATCACCACAATTGCGTCGTACAATTGTACCAGTTATTATTATCTTGTGATTAATTTTCCATTGAACAATTCCTCATTCCTCTTCGCAGACTCGCTTTCATTCGAATCTAAGATCTTGTTGGCAGGTGCCCTTTTGCCAGGTTGTTCGAATCACGTAGGCGGCACGTTGTTGAAATCTAATGCTAATCTCTCTGAAGCTGAATCGATAAAAGCGGGTCAGTCCGAATTGAGACCACGAGTCAACGTGAACAAAAGAATCGATTGTGACGAGATTTGAGAACGAGTAAATTGTTATAAAATGTTGTTGTGAAAGATTTAAAATCAAAACGAAATATCAACCAAGTCGTTATAGATCCAAAGTATATCCATAAAACTATATCTTGATATCGGAATTAAGGATATAAAATTTCCGTTCACTCATGGTATCAAAATTTTATATAATATTCAATTTTTTTCAATAAGAAATAACGTCAAATTATATCGAATAGGAAAAAATTGTGGAAAAAATTAAAAGTTTGCTCAAATTCTGTTTTAAAAGAAAAATAAATCACAATATAATATAATTCGCAACAGAAATTAGAAAATAGGGCGTTTAAATCGGCATGCAATCATCCGTTAGTGATCTAAAAATAGGTCGGCAAGCTGCGGCTAACTTCCTCGTTCATTGTCGCGAATTCGGTTCGCCTAACTGTAGATCCGCCGTGCACTAGCCGTGCACTAGCCGTGCACTAGCCGTGCACTAGCCGTGCACTAGCCGTGCACATGCCACATGGAGAGAGGTCAATGCATCGTTAGAAGCAACCGCAATGACGCCGTGTATATGCGCGAACGCAGACTTGCTGCATTCAGCCGATGAGCTTCTGCTGATGTATCTTCAATTTTTCCAATTCGTAAATCTTCTATACAAAGACAGGCATAACTCGATTGGAATGTAAAATCACTTAGCAACTTAGTAACAAAATAGTAAAATAAAAAGAATTATTTTTTATATTTCGGATTTAATTTTTAGAAAATATTTTAATTTTTGTTTCCATATGATTCCATAACTAAATCACTATTTCAAAAATATCGATATTATAAAACATTTTCAATCTGGATTTCTGCATTTTATAAATATACTTGTTGTAGAATAGCACCGCGGATTTGAGAAAATCCAAGATTTTCGTACTAACAATCAATAGATGGAATGAATTGGTCAATAGAACAATGAAATGCGATACTTGTTTAAAGTGGATCTCTCGGAGACTGCTAAGGCGAAATCAGTCGAAACAACGTGATTACGTAACGACTAAAGTAGGCAAGCGCAAATTTGGTTATTCGGTCAGCGGCGCGCGTCGCGGGCCAATGAGCGCAGAGAACGGGCCAGTTTTGCAAGGCGCCACGTGCTTTCGTCTATAGAGGCAACTCTATTATGCAATTTCAGAAGTATTTTTAAACTGTATTGCAATCAAATGTGTCCTATTGTACCGCTTATGTTCATTATATTATATCGTTTTTGATTGTTGATAAAATAATGCTTTATTAATGCTTATATTAAAAATCACTGAACGTGAAAGGAAAAGTGGATAACAAAAAATGTGTTACTTTTCAGTTTTTTACGTTAAAATTCGAAATGAAGCATTTAATTAAAATACGAAGTATCTAATTTCATTGGAATTTCTGTAGAATCTCACGTAGAGTTACATTAATTATATTGTAATATAATAATATACATACAATAATATAATTTATACGATAGTACAGTATATCTCTATTATATTGTGCTATTTATTTAATTGTAAAAATCTATCTGTATTAATTTAAATTTTGTCATAATATACTTAAATCCCTCTCATTCACTTATCATACAATTCAATTTGTTGCAACGATATTTCATGATGTAGCTATCATTGTTTAAATTATGTAGTTCCTCGGATGAATTGACACCAATTGTCGGTCTTTTTTGATATTCTGTCCAGTACTCCATTCCTCGCGCAGACGTCGCGCTGTGTTTCGCACGATGCACCAACACGGTGCATCGGGTTCAGTGAACCCGACCTGACCCTCGCTATATCGATGCTAATGTGGGACCACGCCAACGCACTGGGGACCGAGCAGTGCCCGTCCCATCGACCGCTCGTTACCGCAAGCGGGCCTTCTAACAGCCCGGAAGGGACGCATTCGCGAGTAGAAAGAATAGAAAGACGCGAATGCGGTCGTCCTCCCGTTGAAACGGGAATAGGCCATTCGTAAATTCAAAATATCAGATTCATAGCTGTTTCAAGCTACGTAGCTTAAAGTTGTTCCGCCATGCGAGCTTGTGCGATGCATTCGCACATGCAATCAGAAAAAAAAATATATATATATGGGCTCGTTATTTCCTTCATATATATCTTGCGAGTAAAATGGGCAACCTACTGACTAACTCTCAAGCATCTTCGATCCAAGAAAATAAGATGATAAGATCTTTCTTTCTCTCTCCCCCTCCCCCCCCTCTCTCTCTCTCTCTCTCTCTCTCTCTCTTTCTGATATTATCTCGTCGATAATATACGAAAAATACGTATCGCATCGCAAACCGTACTCGTCATGCGACGACGATTGGCTTTCCCAGATATACTCTCTCACGAGACTTTCTCCGGCACGCTATCGCACATTGTTTCGTGACACTCTCGCTGTGAAGCGAACATTCGCCTTACCAAGTATCGTGTGTAATTATACAAACGCTCTATCTTTGAGACGCGTAACTAAATACGTCGGAGAAGCAATCATCAACACGCTTCGTCGCTTAATTTCCTTTCTCATTCGTCAAAGCGATTGAATGCGAGAAAATGGCAACAGTTCAACCTATTTTAGAAGATGGGTCGAGGATGAAATTTGAGGACGAAATTTCACGGGGATTACACAAGCGCCGATTTTGCGCATCCTTTGCCCGATGCATAACTTTGTCCCTGTTCTCCGTCATCTAGTTCAGCCATCGCGTCCTCCCTCCCCGGCCCTCTGCGTTTTATCTTCAGTGGATGTGGAGCAATATGGTTGGAGGTGACTGACCGACGTCCAGTTGCGTTCACTAACCTCCCTCCTCCCGTTCCTCTACACCCGCGAACCGCCACGGCTGGTCTCCTCCCATTTTCGCGCTCGCGCTCGTCGCGCAGCACTCCAAGCACGCGAATAAGCGAGCACTCGATGCCCCGAGTGGACTCGATTGCACTGCCAGTACTTATGAATTTAGAGCGCTCGGTAGATCTGGAGCACAGTCAGGTTTAGCCGTGCACGCGGTCTTTGTTCCTCCCTTCCCCAAGGAGAATTCTCATTTTTACTTCACCCATCCGTCTTGTTCTTGCTGTAGCTACGTGGATATTAAATCGATACGCTCCAGACCTTTCTGCACTAGTATATCTAAAAATTCAAATTTTGCGGAAATAGAGCTATATCTAATAGTGACTAGGTTTAACTGTTTTGATTTTTAAAATAGATCTTTCATAACTAATATAATAATATAAAAAAAGGACCAAAGACGTAAAAGTGGATTATGTGTATATTATTATATTGTTTATTAACGAGCTGGTTATTCATATTTTTTTTTTAGATTTTTTATCTTTGAATTAAAAAATAAAATTGATAATTGCGAGACAAATCCAAAGGCTTTTTGTATTCAATCTGATTAAATATCTTTAAACTGTGAGAACTATTGGAAGTTTTCGCGAAATAATCGAAATTTTAATACTATAAACGTTCAATTATCAGAATGATCATTGCAATCGAGATTACGTTTGATATATTGATAACAAGGCGAACAATTACGCTCGCTAAAGAATATTGATAAGTGAATTGTTTCCATTCCCTCTCGTGTCACCGAGATACACTAGATTTAATTCGGAGACGATCCTAATCAATTAAACTTTTGCACGTTTCACTTGTATTCATAGTCTAATTTTTCATCTATTTTATCATTGTTTATATTTTGTTTGTCGCGCGGAATAAATTTTATTTCATCTATATAAAATAAAGTTCACGCTGTGATCGATATAACAAATAAAAAGTTATCATTTTATTATGATAAAATCTGTTTTAATAATTGAATGGAAGAGATATGACAACTACCCTACTAATAGTGGGGTGAACATACGCGGCTGTTTAGTGTGCATGCGTACAGATTGTTGAAACCTACCGCCCTGGCGGCGCTTCGCGTGTGTGCACATGATGGTCGAGGGTCGTGCCGATGACCGATCAAAGAAGAGTTCGCGTTGTGAATACGTGATACGTAACCGTCCAAGGCACACGGCCACTGACCGACGCCGAAGCGGCTCAGCCCGAGCATTGTCCTCGCCATTTCTCGCCTCAGCACCGAACTTACATTATACTTATCGCATCCACTTCACAACAACAAGACTCAACATCAAACTTATTTATGGTATCAAACATTTAACGAGTTTTAATCACGAAGAATTTCATTGGAAATTATAAAATCTTAGCGAATAACAAATTAATTCCTTATGTACTAATCGTATAATTTGATAAAAAAATCTGTAAATCAAAGATGATCGTAAAGAATGATAAAGAAGGATAAAGGTGAACCGGTAGTCGATATCCTTTAGGATCCTTCTTATGTTTGCCGAGGTCAACTTGCGTGGAGACGATCATCAAATCCCAAGGTAGACAACTTCAAGGATTGATAGACAAAAAACTACGCAAAAAATCGAATCATGGTCGTCATTTAATTTAATACTCGTCGACGGAATGAAGAATCGAAAAACGAGTTGTTAAATTGCTGCTTAAATCATGCATGATTAACGCGAATCGTTTAAATTTTTGCGCAATATATTATATTTTGGCAGATTTTGCGAATGCTTTTTTTTTATTTTTTCTTAAAAAATTTAGCCTTTTTGTTAAAAAAATTTTTATATATATAATAATATTGTATCTAACGTCATTTTTGTATATTATTTTAGAAATTAAGAAAGTTTTTATCTGTGGAAAACTGTGCTGAATCACAATTCCGTGACTTCACATGTAATGGTAAATTGATGACACGCGTTACACCTATTTCACCTGCAGCCTGCTTGTAACGAATTGTACTCACGTGCATAGCTAACGTTTAAAGCTATAATTGTTGAAACGTATGATCCGATGCGTCAGGCTTGAGCAGATTGGACAGAATAGATTAGTATGTGAGATAAAAATTAGTCACAAAAGACTATGTCATTGTTGAATTACACGTTGCATGTAAATTTCTTTATTGCCAGATCGAACTTCCGGGTCTTGTGATCGCTTAATAATTATGTAAAAACTTTACCATATAAGATTCTATCAATAAATTTTTATTCAAGGACAATACAACTAAAACCGCGAATCTCTAATCACATATTGACTGAAAAAAAGTAGAAGACCTTCAATAGATTGAAGCAAGTCTCTATCATAACTCTCCATTATGATAAAATTTTTTCCAATTACGAATTCATATCATTAAATAATTACACGATCAAATCTGAATTCATCTTTCATACATGAGTCTAAATTGTAAGAAGTGATTAAGTTGATCGTCGATTGTTTCATCGACATGCATCGGAAACAATGGAAACCGCGGTAGAAATCGTCAAGGGAATTTCCCATCAAAGAGGAGCAAAAGGAGCAAGGAGGAAGAGGAGGAAGAGGAGGAAGAGGAGGAAGAAAAGGTGGCCAAGGAGGAAGGCGGAGGAGCGAGGCAAGCAGGCGAGCAGGCGTTCTCCGTTCATCGCAAGATTAGCCAACCTGGAAGAGGGCCGATGCCAGTGAACTCGGTTGGCCGGTCACTAACCAGGTAACCCACACTAGCAACGACGTCAATGTGCTATGCAGCAGCAACAGCAACGGTTACGCTACAGGCTTTTTCACCGTTTGTCAGGAGGCCCTCGCCCGCGGAGTGCATAGCCCTGGTTAGGTGTACCTTGAAGTAATTGCACACGAGATTTCTACCTAACCTCCTCCCGTTCCTCAGCCTTCTCGTCCTTTCCTTCTATATTCCCGTACATCCTTCGTCAGGGAATTACCTCGATGCCGAGTCAACACCGCTCTCGTCTCTTCCGGGAATGGCGGAATCCTGCCACGCGGTTTATCAATTTAAAGTTAATTCTGGGAAGGTTAAGCGAGATAAATAAAAGAACAAATGTGTCGTAAATTCGCGATATGAGATATTTACTTCCTATCCTTTCTAAATTACGAAACTGAAATTTATCTGTAAGCTATCGACCTGTTACTATCATCTATTTAAGAAATTACTAGACATTGCGAGAAAAACCGCTACTTCGTAGTTTTCATATATATATACAACAAGAATCATACAACAAGAAAGGTTTAAGATAGAAGAAAGCATACTAAAGTAAGGACAACTTCGTAGCAAAATCATATTTCACCAAATTATTGGTGATAATAGTGAACCCATATGTTATTAAATCAGAATTAAAAGTTGACAGCATTTAAGACGAGAATATTTAATTGCGTCGACAATTATGTCTTACAATTACATTTTTTTTTAATTTTCAAATATTCGAGAAAAAAAATGTAAAATTCAATTTTTTAGTTATTGATTAATGTAAATGAGATCATTATGTAATAATTATCTAATCTATGACTCATCTGAAAAAAAAGATAGAAAAATCCGGCGATTAAAATCTAAAATTCTGAGAATTAAAGGATACTAGAGAACTTGAGATTTTTAATAATAAAAAAAAACTGTAAGGATCAAAAAGAATTGCAACTTCATACATTAGAACTCGCTTAGTATTTTATCGCTTTTCTCTGAAGATGCGGCCATAAGAAATCGCAAGGAAGCGTCACGCGGTCGACATGATTCTTTCCGATTTCCGTACGAGAAACTTCGAAGAAGCATCGAGAAGTTCACGGTCAAGCGTCCTTTGAAGCAGCGTTACCTCGCATATAGTGAACGTACGCGTGTATATGCCGCGTAATCGGAAAGAGAAGAAGGCAAAGAGAGAGCAGGAAAAGAAGAGAAATGCGAAGTAAAAGATCGAGGGAGGGAAGGAGCGAGAGGCAAAGAGGAAGCCACGATGGCGAGCTAGTGGGGCTTGCAGTTTGTTGCCCGATGACCGAGTTCATCGCCTCCTTCTCATCGTGCCCCGAAATCGAGAACCTTCGACGGTCGAGCGAGTCGCGAAACGAGACTCGCTTTTTCATTGAAAGCTGCCGGAAAAGGAAATCGAAAAAGCGGCCTCTCGTGAAAGCTGCCACGTGGCCAAGAATATAATTCTCAAGATGTGGTTCCTGGTTCCATGGTCGCGCACGCAACAATACCTCACCTATATCCCTATATGTATCTTTCCATTACCTACTACAGACATCAACGAAAATGGCGGTCACACCAAAGATCATTCAGCTAACAAAATTGCGCAGGTAACTACTACGTCTGTATTATGGTGGCAACGAACTTTCGACGATGTGGGTCACAAAAACAGGCTTCGCGCTCCAAGCACGCTTCGCTATGAGGCGCCCATTTCTGGTTGTTAGCAGAATTACCGCACTATTTATTATATGCTAAATATTCTCATAAAATAAATTAAATTGGTATACTTTTGTGTATTTTTGTATACTTTCGTAATTCTTCAAACTATTAATTTAACATCTTGAGTTTTATTATCTACATCAAATACGAATTCATGTTCCTTTGTGTGAGTAAAAATTCTTTTTCAAATTTCTGACAAGTATTAAAAATAATTCATTTATTTATAATAACAAAAACTCTTACTATACATGAATTACGTAGAAAGAGTTTTATTTAGTTAAAAAAAAAAAATGTTTTATTGAATAAATGAGAACTCTTTAAACGCAATGCGTCGCCAATGCATTTGCCAAAGGTCAATGACCGAACGTGTTATTCGTGTTATTCGTACTCTTACACATACATGTCTAAGACAAAAGAAGATAAGAGAGTTACACAATGCAGAATTTAGTGTCCATTCGTATGTCACCAACTGCGACTCTTCCCGACTGCGTAGCAGCTAAAAAATAAAATACAAATCGTACACGGAGAAGCTAGTGCAACACCAATAATGTACCGGCGATCTAGGGTCGACGGCCGACTCTACGATCGTTATGTCATTCATGCTCTTACGCACGCACGTACCTCTTGCTACGCGAGCGTACGAGCGCGTGGACTTGAACGTACTTAAGCGTAGAAACGTAGGAGTACTGTTACACGTCGCGTTCCGTACTCACGAAACACGACGAATTTTCTTGACAACGAAGTATTTATGAGCGGAGAGAAAGATTATATCGCCCACAACGTGACGACACAGGTCATATTCATACTCCCGAGATATAACATTCCGAGGTTTTTCGGAATGTCAGTTTCTCTCTCTGAGAGGATTTTTTTACATACTTACTTTTAGTTACAATTATAAAGAGCAAAGGTCTGTTTATTAAGTATTCGATAATCTGCGAGTTTACGATAAACATATTATTTTGGAAATTACACTATTAAATCTATAATGTCAAATTTAACCTAAGTCGCCACTGCTCCTGCTAAATATATCGCTAAATTACTTTTTACTAAAACGATAATTAAATATGACACTGTATCGTGCCAATTTGATACTACAGTGACAAATATAACTATTGTTATTTTAGTATAAAATAATGATATGATTGAATAGGAGAAAAAAAAGCGACTCACATTAACTTAAATTTGACATTATAAATATAACAGTATATAAAGAGAGAGTCAATCGATTTTAATCGACTAAATCGTTCATTTATGCGAGATATGAGAGATATGAGTCGTTCGAAGAGTCAGGTGCACCCTCGAACATCTTCGTAGGTTATTATCGGTTATTATCGGTGGAGACCGCCACTCTTCGCAACGAGGCCCTTCGCGAGAGAGTTCAAGGACTCAAAGAAGGTAGAGGACGAAGAAGGAGAAAAGAGGAAGAAAGAGGACGCATATCTGCGAGGATACACGTAAGGGCAGCTGGGAGCGTTACACCTAGGTAGGGCATTGCACCGGTGTACACGTCGGTGGTAGAAGTCTTTGCCCGGCGCTCGCAGTGCAACTGCAAAGAGTTGCATTCGCATAGCCGCGTGCAGTGACCCGCCCTACCGTTAGGACGGCCCCGAGGATGCGTTCCCCTCTTCTTCTGCTTCTTCTTTCTTCTTATTCCTCTTGCACTTCTTTCTCCTCTTCTCTTTCTGCCTCTCCCCCCTTCCCTCTCCCACTTTTTCAGCGGCCCTCTCTTCCTCTCTCTGCCACGTTCGCATATCGAACGTTCCTAAGCACCGGGAAGCAAAAGCGCGTCTATCTAACGAGGCCGAAGGGAGAGAGCGAAGAATTAACTCACCTTCCTCCTCCAACTCTTCGTATCGCGTAAAGCTCGCACTACGCTAAATGTAATTGACCTCGCAATCTCGCAAGCAAAACCTAGGTTATAAAATTATTTGAAATGATGTATTAATTTCCGTTATTAAATAATATACTGAAGAAAATAATTAAAATTTAAGATTCAAAAAAAAAAATGACAAAGCGAAACTGATTGTTGCGTGAATTTCCTTACCCACTGCAACTGTATTTTAGCTCTCAGTTCTCTTTTCTGATTTACTCGGAATTTTGTATGACGTGCTTTTCTGATTAGAAAAAATGGAAATAAAGTAAATAAAAATTTTTCTGTCTGTATATTGATAAAACCGGTGAGGGATCATTTTCTTTTAAAGCTTAAAAAACTCTAAGGCCAGTATTCATAATCCGTTATTCTTATTTTAAGACCATCTTAAGTAATGTTTTAAGATGCTAATACAGCTCTTGACAGCGATTGACTTGTGATATCTTAAAACTGTACTTAAAATCAGTTCTATGAAGCTTGCAATTTGAAATCAATGTTTCATATTGGCTATCGCAACAAACTTGCAATCAGCTTGCAACTAATGTAGAACCGGTTTAAGACAATCTTAAATGCAAGAACTGACTGTGAGTACCAGCCTAAAAGTGCTTGGGCACTTGCCATCGTATTTCGTTGGCTATCCCGAGCTTTGTACCGGGCGTCGCGACGCCCATACAATCTCGGACTCGGAGCGGCGTCGTTTCGTCAGCGTCGACGCAGGTGCTTGTTCGCGGCCCGGCGCGACGCGACGCGATGGCGAGTCGCGGGGTAGGATGGGGACGAACGGCACGGAGTTCAATGACCGTTTCGCGAGCTGGTAGGGGTCGGCGCACTCCCAAGATCAGCGTGTGTGCACGTGTGTGCACGTGCGTGCACGTCCGTGCAAGACGCGCGCGCCGGTGCAGTCGCTGCACTCCCACGTCGCTATGCAGTCCCGTAACATTCGCGGAAGCCACTGCCTCCTACCTCTCTCTCTCTCTCTCTTTCTCTCTCTCCCTCTTTCTCTGCTTCTCTCCTTCTCGTTCTTCTCCTCCTTCTTCTGCCGATTCCATCCCGGAGTGAAGCTTCGCTTCGTAGATAGACTGATTTTGACTTAGCAACCACTCGCGGCGATACACCCGTGACCGACCTTCCCCTACCTTCTCATACCCAATTACATTGCACCGTCGAGGTGGAGGACCTCGTTTCCTATGCTCGATGGAATCCTAAAGAACGGTGGCTGCATCGGTCGTCCGCGAAAAGCGCGCATTCCGCCGCGCAACCAACCGGTGAGGTCATTGAATCTCATCGTGCCAAGCTTTTCGGACATTCTTCGGGAGCATGTTGGCTGCGCCGCGCCGCGCCAATCGCAATTGGTTTCGCTTTCCGGCCCACTTGGTGAAGGACCTCAGCGAGAGCCGCCACCGACAGTGAATCGAGGCGCGACACGGTTCTTTACTCCAATTAAATTTACTGTACATTGACTCAGTAATTTATGATTACTCATAGGTCCGCGGAAAGTTTCTTTGTTATGTTATGTTATCTGGAAGCCGGGATTATTATTAAATTGATAATTGAAAACATTAAGATTAAGACACATATATATGTGGAATTCACACAGTCTCAAGTTTATCAGTTTCTTTAATTATATCATTACACGCAGCATATTAGAGAAGTATTGAATTGCCAAGTTATCGAACGCGTTTGACTTTATATAATACTGCAAGAAACGGTCTTGTGCACTGTTATATAAAAAACGGTAGTATCTTGTATCATATGTATTAAAACGGTCTTTCTCACTACTACCTATAGTTCCTTCTGCGCTTTTGCGTTCGGTGCAACAGATGCAACTGGCGTTCGCGCTGTACGTTGCTATACCCGCATTTTGCGAAACCGGTTCCCATGCGGCGTATTGTCGTCAACCACAATGCAGATGCCAGACGATGAGTTAGATCGTCGCGAGATCACGACGGGCAAGACCTCGCAAGATTTGAGAGCGACAAGGCCGGTTATGTAAAAGCCCCATTAATCGTTTCTAGACTACTCTCTGGGTCAACGCACCGCGAGGACACCAACTTGGTATCCATTGTCTTCCTGAAGACCACGCCTCGCGAACGGACTTCTCGCTGTTCTAAGATCGATGACCGTGAATCCAGGATCTTAACAACCTTTTCCCCTCATTACTCGTTCATGTTAAATGCATTAACCTTTGGTATGCGAATCGAGAATTTGATTAGTTGGTTCCGTCGTTACACGTTATTGCCTATCAAGTGTGATTTATTGTCGATCATTTATCTAGAGATAAATAGGTGGACAAATTTTTATAAATTTTACATTCTCAAAGTTTACTTCAAATATTTATTTTTTCCACAAATATTTTTATTTTCTTTAGTAATTAAGCAAATAACATCGCTTGATTAGCTAATCTATCTAATCTTTATTTAGCTATGTAATATTATACTAAAAAATTAGATAAATAAATCGGATATCTTTAATCGTAAGAATAGTGTGCGCGATTGATTTTAATTAAATCACGATAGTATTATTATCGGGTACAATCGAGAGAGAGATGTATAATAATAGGATATTCTTATATCTAGGTAGAATTAGAACTTTGTTCCATCTTTAAATAAATTATGTGATACCTATACCTAATTAATTTAATTATTGGATAAACAAAAGAGTGAAAGAGTAAAAGAGTAAGACAGCGAGCTGAAGTTTATCGAAAGAAATAAGCCTTAATCAAATTCAATTTTGTAAACTAAATTTAGAACAGATTTTATTTTACGTCATTGTTTTTATAAAATTTATAAATATATAAATTTTATAACAAATAAAAATCTAATAAAAAATAAAAGGAAATAGGAAAAAAAATCGATGGATAACTGTCGATTACATCACTGTCTTGCAATCAAGTCCTAGAAACACGGTCTCGTCGTTCTCATAGGCAGCCCAGTTAGCGGCTTAGGAAGTTCATACGATCACCGATCGGTCTCCTCGTTTCTCCTCGCTTTTCGCGATCAATTGAGAGAAAAAAAAAGCGGTTTACCGCGGCCGTCCGTTCGTCAGTCCATGGAGAGGAGGCGGGATCAGGGTAGAGATGCTCGCTATAATCAACTTGCACCTCGAAGTAGCAATGCGAAGCAGGCCAGCCTGGGGCTAGTAGCACACGTTCCTTGCTCTCTTCTCTCTCTCTCTCTCTCTCTCTCTCTCTCTCTGTTTCTTCCTCTCTCTTTTTCTCCTTCTCGACCGATGCCGTTGTCTTTTATCTTCGCGTTCCATGTCGTTTCCTCGTGGAAAATGTCTTTCCTTCCGCATCTATCTATCTTTGGCTTCGCGGTTACAAATGCTACTTTCGATGATAGTTTTAACAGAATAATCTAAATAGTAGTTTAACCACTCGATATATGTTTTAACTTTCTTGAATTGGTGTTTCCAGATTTCATAAAATGTTAAAGCATAAGCTGAATGCATTCGGAATGTTAAGATCACGATAGTCAAGGGGCACAGAATCTAACGGTGTAAGGAGCTAAGACTTCGCAGTTCGCAGGTTGGAGCACTCTAGGTTCCTAGAATACAGCTAGGATAACACGGCACCCCACTTCTCGCTTAACCCACGCGATCCGATTTATAGATGGCAATCTATTATAGCTCTATCATTTTTCCTCGTCGACAATATATAATGACTTAAGGAAATGAGATTTTGAAAATCGAAATCTTTACAGGCGACGATCGGAATGATGAACGTAGGATGCTCAATCATAATGTTCTATTTCTTCTTTTACACTGAATTGGCGGGATTTGCGGCTGACAGTATTTTACTATAACTTGTTCATCTTGGTTCATCAAAGATCTAACGGTTCAAGATGCTGAGGCTTTGAAAATCAAAGTCTTCCTAGGACGCACAATCAGAATGGCTCACGGTACTGCATTTTTTTCTTTTTCAATACGAACTGCACGAATCGCGAACGCGTCTTGGCTCGCTCATCTCGCTTCGCCGTTTGTTGCAACTGTACTCGACGCAGACATCTACATTACTTGCGTCGCATCATTGCGTGCCATCCTCTCGTTTCTTTCTTCGAGATCCACCTGGACGATGCGATGCTTCTTTCGCAGCAGCGATTGCACGCGTCACCATTTATAGACACGAGCCGATTGTGTGCTCGCTCGCGAGTGCAACAAGGTGGCCAAGCGGCCTCCTTGCGTTTCTTTGCAGGTCGCGGCACAAGTCGTCCATCGGCCGACCCAGCGCGAGGCGCCAGCAGAGAAATTACTTTTTCCATTTTTCTTTCGCTGTGAACGAGCGTTTGCGCTATTTTCATGAATCGCGCACCGATTTTCTTCTCATGTGACGGAATGTACGTTTACAGAATAGAAGCAAATTTAATATTTCCGTCCTTTATCATTATTTTTTTAATAAAAAAAGTTATTCATTTTCAATAACTATTCAAATTCATTTAGATTTAGATTGATTGAAAATTTACAGTTATTGTTTTGACAAATAAGATTGAAAAATGGATTTTAATTGAAATCAATAATTGGTATGCCTAGAAAAAAATGTAATGATTTAGAAATGATTTAGCGTTTGCATTTTTTTTGTGTGGACAAAAAGTCCGATGCCTACGCATCCGTTCGACACATCGATGCATCGTTGACACATATCCTGAGTCACTGTGCTTCCCGAGCGTGATATGATCGAAGACACGCGCCGCATTAAAAGATTACGCCAGCGAAATACAACGCGCATGTTAATGTACGTGCAGCGAGTACACACGTGATGCAACGCAGCTGCTTTTCCACGCCTATCGATCCTTCCGTTCGTTTTCTTTCTAGGACAATTGGCCCCTCGACATTCACAATCGAGGAAGCATCTTCATTAAACAGATTTTATGGTATTTCCGAATGCGGCGTGGATAAAAAATTGCGCTCAATCTTTTAAGTATTTTCGCGAACGTGAAGAATCGCGCGTCTTCTCTTCCAATCAGTGATACCTTAAAGCTGCAAGCATGCGTTAATAATAATCTAACTGCTATCCCGCGAATTTTCAATCGCAATCATCGTACCCGTTACACAGTCTTAAGAAGTCACGCGTTGCAAAAATTAATGAAGCACGTGTAACGCAGAATCCAGTTCAGTGAAGCATAAGCAACGAAATAGAACAGTCGCATGGTATTCTTGCGGGTTGTATTATACATACATGCACCCGCTGTTGCTGTTACTGCTGCTGCTCCAGGTTCAGTGACATCACCACGCACGCATATGCGTGACGCGCTGTGCGCACCGTTATGCCCATAGCCTGCCCCATAGCGCCCACTGCGGAAGTATCGCCATATTACTCAGCGGTACGACATATACGCGACGATCGGCGCCCATGCTGATGCACCAAGCCTATATATCCGCAACCACGCTCGCCGTTAACCCACGAGTATTCGCAATCGTCAGCGCAGCGGCCGTCGAAAACTGTTTCCTTCACTCCGCCCCGCACAGGCCCTCTCAAACTCTTTCCTTCTTTTACACACACACACACACACACACACACACACACACACACACACACACAATCATGAATTAAAAAAAATATATATGCATAAAGTTGCAAGATTATATCTTGTACAATGGAAATACACACACACATACGTATATATGTTATATAAGATTACATAAGATAAAAGCTAATAAATTTATGTATATATATATATATTTTTTTTAAATTTATTAAGGTACATATTTTTGCTTTTGAAATATACTTAGATAATTTTTTAATCAAGTTGCAAATAGTGTCAAAGAACTTTTGACAAACCATGTGATCATATATAATAATAACGAAACCGAATTCCGATAGGAAGCTGAGAGTCTTACAGTAAAGCAGTAAAGCGAAGTCGGCGACCGGTCGCTCAGTGCCAAGGACACGGACGGTAGACAATGCAGTCTTGGTTGCCGCGAGGAAGCAACCTCTAATTATGTTCCTGCTTGTTACATTTTTATCTGCGTCTCTCTTTTTCCTGCATGCATCGTTGCTCATTACTATTCTATTATAGTGAGAAGAATCACGAACGTCTCGATATAATGCAAACAACGATGATCCCATTTACATAATTGCTAAAAAAACGTACTCATCAACTATATGCGAAGGCGGAAAGTCATGTAATTCAAGTGCGATAATTAGGCAAAGTGAGGCAACACGCCTATGAATTTATAGATGCGACACAATTGATATTCCTTTAACACAGCGTCGTAAAATGCAATATTCATCGTACATAATTGTTTTTTCATGAAGATCGCTAACCATCACATTTCTTCGAAGTGATTATTCATTTCGAAGAAATTACACTATTATTTTGACGTTCTGTGAAAGTTGTTAGTAAAAATGAAATATATAAAAAATGAAATTTATCCATTTCTAAATTCACTTTACTAAGGCTAAGAAAATAATATAATTTGATACGATGTTTGTGACGCGCATAATAATAGCTTTACATTACAATCTATTAAAAATAGATAGTAGGATCGTGGTGTATTCATTGCATATAAATGTACGTAGCTACAGGTCGCTACCCGATTTCAAGGAAACGCCATCGTCTGACCTCCGTCGTCGCGGCCATTACGTTCGAGGTCTGTCCGAGTTCGTAGCCGAGTAAGAGAGCGTGAAGAAATGTTTTGGCGAACTTGGCGCATAAATCTATTTCAGGGAGAAACGTGGATTATAGTTAATATAAATATCGATTAATTTAAAGAATTCTCTTCTAAATATATATCAGCGATTTACAGAAAATATAATAGAATGAAGAATTATTATACAACAGATATACAATAATACTACAATATAGAGATTATATTAGGTGTTGGAATTAATTCGTAGCGTTTTTTAATGAAAGAATGTTATTTATTTCACATGAGCATTAAAAAATACATTAATGAAAGTACTTCCCATCACTTGTAAAACGCTACGAATTAATTCCAACACCTAATATATTTTTATTTTTGTTTCATTTAATTTTATAAATGTCATAACACAATAGTAAATTGTTATATAATTATTATGAATTATATAATACACACGCACATAACGCTAACTCTGCATTTATATAATATTAATTGTAATTAATTATGAATTATTTTATTGAATTAATAAAAGCGAAATGGACGCGGCTCTATATATATATATGTGTGTGTGTGTGTGTGTGTGTGTGTGTGTGTGTGTGTGTGTGTGTGTGTGTGTATATTAAACGTTCGCATAATTCAATATTTTCATATGTCCGTTTAATCGATTAAGATTTCGTGGATGAGCTAGAAATATATTTTCTAAACAGATTTTCTATAATAGGGGCAATTTCGAATTTTTTAAATATGTTTCTATAAAAAAATGAATTATTTAAAATTGTAGTAAAATAATTAGTGGCGTACCATATAATTTTTTTATTTACGCCAGAGCAATCCTTTGGAATTTAATTGTTGATCCTATTGAAACACATTGTAAAACATATCTTCATAAATATCAATGTTTATTTTCATTTTTATTTTATCAATGTTTATTTTATGAACTTTATTACTTTGTAAACGTTTAAATATTAACTTTTTTCAGTACATGTGTGTGCAAACGGACAAGAATTTTCAAATATGAAAGCTAGCTTATTTCATCATTAATGCAGTAATTTATCTTTTATGATAATTTTATGTGTATAATATTATATAAATATTTATATATGTATATATATATATATATATATATATATATATTCATATATGTATACAACAGAACCATTATGAGTAACTTTATCTTTCTCCATACTTTTTTTGCTTATTGTTAGCCTTCCGTGTCCCACGGGGCTTTGAAGACGAATTTTCTTTTGGAATTACTTTGCCATACAAAAAAAAAATGAAAAATGTTTCAAGTTGTCATTGTAATTCATATTTTTAAAGAGCGTATCAGAAATTTTTCAGAACTTTTCAGAGCATAAAATCCTTTTATAAAACACGATCAGGTATTAGTGAACTAGGTATTAGGTTGAACTAGGAAAGTAATGAAAAAAATTGAACAATGTTGAACAATGAGAAGAGTTAGTCAAAATAACTGCCAATAAATAAGTAAGCAATTTATAATAAATTTTACTTGGATTAATAATAATTTAATAGTAATTTGCTTATAATAATTTGATTTAACAATAATTATATTAGGTCTCTCGAATTTTAAATACTACAAAAAGATAAATATAATAGACTAATGAGAGCAACGATAAACGGCGCAATTATTTAGTGAACAATCAATAATCAGATGTTGAATTGATGTCTTTTTTAAGTAAGTAAGAATGATACAATTATAATTAGCTTCCATGTCTATATAATATAACTCGCAAATTGACAAAGATGCAGCGTTGTTAATCATCATTCTCTGCTGAGGAGGACTCCAAAGAGAGGCGAAACGTTCAAAATAAAGAAGACATCAATCCAACATCTGATTATTGATTGTTCACTAAATAATTGCGCCGTTTATCGCTGACTCTCATTAGTCTATTGTATTTGTCTTTTTGAATTTGATTTAAAATTTAATAATCAAAATATTTAATGTTCGATACAAAAGGATCGTTTATTCGCAGATTTAGTAAAAAAGAATACACATTTGCTGTTTATTTCAATATTTACAAGAAATTCTTCCATTCTCGTTGCATACTTCAAGAGATTTGATAACTAGATTTAATATCAAATTCAGTTTTATCAGCAGTAATTCGAAACAACGTAAGGAAACCGATAAACAGTCACGAGAATGCGATCGGGACACTGAGTGTAATTTATAATGTTAAAATACCGACACTAACTTGATCTCTTGTATCAGCCGATTCAGCGGATACGTCGAGTTGTCATCACATTTTTCGCACAAACATACACGACTATCAATGTTTCGTACATGAATACGAAATATCTTGATCATAATTTTTTTTAATTAAATTACGTTTCGCAATTAATATTGTCAAAAATTGTTACGAATAATCTTTTGAATTGACGAGACAATAATAAACGTTATGGCGCAAATCTTCGCGCAGGAATCAACATTTTCCGCGAGAATAAGACACATTACGAAGAAACAAAGCGGCATATGCCACAAACAGAAGAGAGAGGATAATCTTATATAGTATATCAATGAAGAAGAAAGAGAGGAAAGAATAAAAGAGCGAAGCGAAAGAACGCAATATAGAGAGGAAAGAGCGAATGAGCAAGTGAGCGAGCAAGAAGAGAGAGCGAGAGAGAGAGAGAAAGAGGGAGAAAGAGAGGGAGGGAAAAAGACAAGAAGAAAGACAAGAAGACAGCAAGAGGAAGAGAAAGAGAAAGAACGAGAGAAGGGGAAAGAGAAAGAGAAGCAATACGACAATCACTACATTCGCGGTTAGCTCGAGCGAGAGAGCGCATGGCCTTGGCCGCTGCTGCGGGGTAATTCAGTCAAGGTTTCGGCCGATGAACTTCCTCCAACGGGAGGAAGGAGACTTCGCTGGCCGGTTGTGGTAGACGTGGTAGGGAAGAGTCGGACCAATAGTGCGACTGAGGGCCCGCCGAGCTGACGGCCGATTGGTCGGGCCCGTCTCGGTGGCGACAGCACGGCACACTGCGACGGGCCCGCAGCGACTTGTCAGTGACCTCCAACATTGAAAATACGATGAACTCTCTCGGGGGGCCCTGTAAGAGAGCTTACGGAGCAATGTGTTGAGTGTCCTCTACTACATACTAGGTAGCCAGGGCGTAGACATTGTAGATGGTCGAGGCAGCCTGATAGCCTGGCAGCCGAGCAGGCACATCAATCCCTCCCCTCCACCTCCGACTTACTCAGAGTAAGGGCTGCACGGCCCCCAGGTAACCAACACTCGGCAGCGCCGAACAAGAGTCAGACCAACGCGAACCTCCCTCGAGCGAAGACTTACTTTCACTCTCTCTTCAGGCTACCATCCTCTCGCGCTCAGCTCCGCTTCCAATTCATTGCGTCGCTTCCAATCCGTCGTCTACAACTTACCGCGAGCTTCGCTATAACGTCTGGCCGTAACGTCCGTAACCTTTGCACAGTCGCAGATCGCGCCGATCATTTGCGGTGCTTCGATATTTACCGAGTTCTTGATTAAGAATTGCACGTGGACGTTCGCGCGCGTGCATGTAAATCGATATTTAGTGATTGGTAAGTGAGCTTAGTGACAGTGAGAGCGAGATGAGAACAAGTGGAACAGTATCGTAAACCTCCGGAACAGTATGTGGACTTTTAATTTTTTTCTCAGTGCAGTGTTGTGAATAAACGAATGTTATCTCTGTCGGAAAGGAGAGCGTTAACAGCGGAAACTCTCCCAAACAAACATGATTCTTACTCCGGACAGTAGTGCGCAGGACACGCTGGTCACATCACCCGTACCTGAATTGCTGATTCCCAACGTATCTTCGCACGATTCCCGCGCGTCCACCGTACCGCGTGTACCCAGTCGAGGCATGTCTAGTCCGTATCACGTGATGCAATTAGCAGATCATCATCTTAGTCCCAATATGCCGACGATGGATTCGACTGTTTCTTCCGCTAAACCCGAGCCTGAACTTAACATAGGTACATGTATTTCTTTTTACAATGGCGAAATCATGCCACGAATAATGCCAATTGGCAATTGGCGTGCGAGCGTAAAACGGGTGAGACCGCGACAGTGGGTGAAAGCAGAAAGTTGTAATGCAGCGCGATGCTGTAACCTGCTACACGCGCGAGAGAGGAGAAAGTGTTCTTCTTTCTCTCCCACCTTTCTCTCGCGCAGCGCGAGAGGAGAGGTTATCGTTACGACCTGCATTAACGGAATGCGCTTCTCTTGTTTGTTTCAGAATTCGACGGGACCACCGTGTTATGCCGGGTCTGCGGTGACAAGGCATCCGGTTTTCATTATGGAGTTCATTCCTGCGAGGGATGCAAGGTGAGTACCGGCAGATCAGTTGTCAATTACACGGCAATTCGATTCCTTTGGAATCGTCTCTCCGAAGTCTTACGTTACAATCCTTTGTCAAGATTTTTAAATCGAACGCTGACGAAATTTAATCTCGCATGAGCGATCGGAAGTGCCATATGTTTTCGCGCTAAGCGATTTCGATATGTAAATTCGTCGTTTCAGTTTTGTCGACAGAATTGAACTTGTTTTTTTGTAAACAATTTTGTAAACTAACTTATATAATCAAAAAAGTAAGAATTATAAAAAGTAAGAATAATTTTATAAATTGTATACTTACAAAACAAAATGCGCAATGTTAAAAAATGATAAATTTATAGAAAAGAGAATATAATCAAATTCTCGTTAAGTATATTTCGAAGTTTATTAACTTCAAATTACTTCAAGAGATTTTCCATAGATTTTAAAATCATAGATGCGTTATAACGTTTTCTATCTATAAGAATATCGAAATTGCGGATGTGCGTTGCTGTGCTGCGATCAGAGTGAATGTACGTGAATGTAAATGCATGATGTGAGACCAAGGCTACATAGGAGTTGTCGACCACGCGGAGAAAACCTTGATCACGCGGAAATCATAAGAGATTTGAGGTGATCCTTGAAATTATTTCACGACAGGCAGTTCGTCTACATCGGCAGAGGATCTCGTGAAGGCCTCTTTCGTACGTATTGCCAGGGCCAGCGTGATAATTTATTTTTTAAAACATTTTTTAACAGTTAATAAAATGATTAAAAGCATCAATAGATCCTAATCAATCAATAGATTCTCATGGTCTTTGTGATACATTTTTTACCTACAAAATTATGTTCGGTAGAAAGGAAAATACAGTTAGAAAATATGACAGATTTTTTACTAAAGTATTTCCGTTTCAACAAAATTTAAGAAAAGGTTCAAAGCAGGTAGATATTCCTTAAGAATTCTTCAATGATTCTGACAAATGTTTGAGTCAGAATCAACTAAGGCTTAATGGTCAAAGAATTTGGAAATGTCATTCAAGCTGAATTACTTTGCAATTTAATTGTCTTCTTAATGTGTCCATAGGCGTTGAAATATGGAATTTTTCTTTGTCACAAGAAACTTTCCGAGCTGTCTAAATTGTAACAAGATCGATGTCTTTTGTTTCGCTTGTACGCGTCGACTCGGCCGGAAACGGATAGTAGGATCAGCACCGGCTATCGACGCGTTTTAGGAAGTGAAGGAATGGCGCCACTACCCACCGCCGATTTTACCATCTCCATAACCGCGCGATGTAGTGGAGGTGGTCTGGGTGGTCATGCTACCAGGTACCGTGCATCGTTCACGCTCGTAAATCGACTTAGATCACTCGTGCAACAACTTCGTGCCATCGTCTTTCTTCTAATCGTATTTCACGTTATTTATTTTAATTCTTTTTATAAAATATATATATATACTTATACAAGGTATTTCCTATTCAAATACAATCATCACACAGATTATGTGATATTATTTATCTTTTATAGCCAATTTCTTCATCGCTAGGTAATTCCCAGATATCTCATGAATAAAGTTATCTGGAGATGAAAAAATTGGTCATAAAAGATAAAGTTGTCAGCAATTTATCTAGAGGTGAAGAAATTAGCTGTTAGAAAATTTGTTTGTAAAATTGTTGAAAACTTGTTTTGATAAAAAAGGACTTCCTCTCTTTTTGGATTTAACAAAAGAACTTAAAGAACTTGATAATGTTGCAGATACAAATATGATATGAATGATTGAGAGATTTAAATCTTTCGATGTTTATAAACCTTGCTAGCCTTTATTTATATTTATTGTTGTTTTGCAAAAGTGATTATATTCACATAATACATTTATCCAAGGAATTTTCTGAGAACGTTCTTAGAATCGTAGGAATGTTTTACCTATAAATTTGTATTGTACAGATATGTATGCATAAATGCATAGAATATAAATGAGAAAACTGAATTTAATAGAATGTAATATAGCCATACACTGCTTAAAAACATTTCTTTGAAAACGTTCTATAACAATGTAAATAATTTGTCATACAATTTATCCTGGCGGTTTTTTCATTGAAATAATTGAACAGAGCCGTCAATAGAGACATCCCGCCGTGCTGCAGAGCAACCAGGGGTGATAAACCCAAAAGAGAGAAAATGAAAGCGAGAGTTAGGGTCAAACCGAAAAACCAAGATGATGATTACCGTGGGGAGCGAAAGTATTTTTCGACCTAGCAGTAGATACTCCTGCTTTCGTTGCTTCTATTGTCAGCCATAGAAAAAAGACCTACATCGACCACATTCTATATGAAACACCTGACTAAGAATTTTTCTTCGTCGTCTTCTCCGTCTTGTATATAATGTCATCCTCCTGCTTCTGTAACATCGTTCCGATGGTTGAAATTCACTGAAGAGACTAATCGCTCAGATAGAGAGTCATGGTCCCCGACTGGTTGACTAGGTCAGTAACTTATAGACGCAGCGCCGTAAGAGGCGCTAAGCCGAGTCTCCACCGAGTGACCTAGCCGCTAGCGGTAGAGCGTCTTAAAGTACTGGAAGAGGGGTTTGTGGAAAGGGAAGAGAACGCGGAAGAGTGTTGGATATCTTTAAGACTAGGTCGCTCGGTCACACAGCTACACAGTTGCACTATTTCGCTCTACTGTCTCATCAGAACGCTACTTTTCTCTTCGCATCATAGACCGCACTACTGAAATATTAATTTCGTTAGAAGAAAAAAACTTACTGACGCAACATGTAAAACGTCATATGTCTGTCAAGAAAGCCACTACGATATTCCTGTATACATATACCTTATTATTATTATTATTTAATAGATTCGGAAATATTTCAGAAATAGACAAAAATTGACACAAAAGACAAAGAATTCGAAATTTTGAAGTGTCAAGATTCAAGAACCAAAAATATCTAAATCTTCTTCTAATATGAAATAAATTAACTTAAAAGCTGTGACAGTACCGAGTATTTCAACCTTCTCTAATTTATTGAAGAATAAAGCTTCTCAATTTATTAAAGGATCATGCAGGAGAATAAAATAGAAGCCGTATTTTGAATATTTTAGATCAATTTGAGTTAAATCGATTGCAGTTCCAGAATAGTCGAATGGCGCTATTATCGCTCTACTCTTGCCATCATAACGGTACATATTGCAGCGAATTAGATTTGAAATAAATATAATTTCCACGGCAGTTTTTCATTAGTATATAATATACGTGCTTTGACTTGTAAAACATAGCTTGATCTTATTAAACATCTTTCAATCCTATATTATCGTTGAATTTGAGCTTTTAATTAAAAACATTTTTATCTCAAAATAGGAAAAACTAATGTTTGATGTATAAAACTTTAGCAAACTGAAATTCTAAAACGAAAAGTTGAGGCTCTTACATGGTCAATTTTCTTGAAGGTATTAGAAATTATTATTTAGGAGAATGAAACCTTTTAGTAATATGGAGCTCCTCTTTAAATCTTCGTGATACAAAACAATTGGTGGAGGTGCACGTCGGTGCTTTTTCCGGAGGGTTGAAATCAGGCGACCAGTGCATTAACCCTCCGGTCGTCGACCCTTCGAGCCAGTTACGTCACTCTCCCTCTCCTCCTCCTCCTCCTCCTCTTCCACCTCCTTCTCCTCCTTCTCCTCCTCCTCTCTCATGCCCTCACCGCACACCCCCTTCCCATAGGGAAGCCTTCCCCCACTCTCCCCTCCTCTCTCGGGTAACCGTCATTTTTGACGTCGTAACGAGTCGCGATCTCATTTTCATTTGATTGCGCGAGTATTTCGGTGCTCGCTTGAGGTTATCGACCCCGAGGTGCATCTACTTTAGAATCGGGTCAGCCGCTTATTATCGTGGTAGGTGTTCGCTCGACGTGGTATTTGTCCACCGAAGCGGGAGCTCTTCGAGATAACGCTTCCCCGCAGGGCGAAATCGGACCGCCGCAATTTTTACACCCGATAAATTCGTCCCGCGAAACACGATATCATCAGCGAACAGTATAATGGATTACTTCTGCCGCTATACATGCGTCATTCCGCTTGATACGTTAGCGAGCATTACGACTTCTAGAAAGATTCGGAATTCATAATGATAAATGCCGTTGTGCAAATTAACAATAATTGATTGACAACGACAAGATCCAACAGGCATTTCCAGAAAAAAAGTTGAATCATTTCATAATTCTTAATCATTTATAGATCATTTCACAGAGGTATGAGTGCCGACAAGATTTTTATTACGATCCATAAATACTAATACATGACCGCAATGATTTAGCAAGTCTCTCATTTACGCAAGATCAATCAAAATTGCACCTGATGTTACTAAGTCGCCGTTATATATCGTTCGGTAGTATCAGTAGAGTAGAAAACTGTGTGCACGGGAGCAACCATCTCTGACCTCTGCGATCGACTTTACCGATATCGATGCCCGGGCAACAGAACGGAACGGCAAATTCTTGGGGTCGTAGGAGAGTGCTAGAACGAGCTAGCGAACGAGCGAGCGGTTAATGCCCCCGAGCAGAGCGGAGAGTGTCGCGACTGTTGGAGCGGCGCGCACGCGCACGCGCGCATGTTACGTACGTCACCGTTACTCCGTTTCGCGTCCTCCTCTCTCCCTCTCTGGCATCAAACCTCCTACTTTTACTATGGTACCTCACGCCCCCACTCTTCGCGTGGTAGCAGATACGTTCACCTTCCCCTACCGTCCCTCAGACAGATCGCCGTCCCTCTTTCCCCCCTCTTCTCCCTCCCCCTCCCCCTATTCGTTGCAGCAGTCGTGCGCTCCGGTCGTTGGCCCCGCGACCACATCGTGTGTATATCCCACACTCTCTTCACTTATATATGTGCAGTATGCACGTATATGCAAGCGTGTAACGCTTATACAACCCTGTACCACCGTCACCGACCGACGTCTCTTCTGCCAGCTAGTAGTGTCGTCGCTGCACTTCCACGGAAAATAAAATTGGAACTTCAACGGCCGTCGCGTCGCGTCGGCCGGACAATGACGGTTCCAGTAAATTGTGAAGATAATCTTCGCGCGATTCCATTCCCAGATGGAATCACGAAAATGTCCGATGTCAATTCGATGTCCGATATATTACCGTTCAAGAATGCTTTATTGCGTATTTCAATTTCAATTTCAAAAAATTCAAGAATTTTTCGTACAATTTCTTTTAAACGTAATATAGTCCGCTCTTTAGTAGTAATTAATTTCTCTGTTAATAAGGTCTTGCGGAAATGAGATTTTTTTCTTGTTGCGGAATTGAGAACAGAGAATAACAGAACTTTCTCGACTCGGCGAAAGTTTCGTTTAATTCTCCTCTCGACGCATTTTTTCTGAAACTATTGTTGAATTCAGTGCTCGCTGTTGCGATTGTTAAGTAAAGGAGAACGTTTCTATCAGTAGTATTTAAAATGATCATATTTGTACGTATGAAATTTATGCAAAAATAGTAAGATTATGAGATAATTCTGAAATAATTTTTAGTTGAGATAAAATATTATATTCTCCAGCCTCTTATAAAGATTTTGAGAATAAGACGCGTGCGCAAAGGAACATTCGTAACTTGAGGTAGCGCACGAAGGTAGTCGCCCCCTGACCCATCACGGGCCATGCACGGTTCGAGAGATCGATGCACCGCATTCCCCCACACACCTCCTTCACCCTTTGCTCGTTGGATTCCCGACGACCGAGAGGTTCAACAGGGGTTGCTGGCTTCGTCCGGGCACGATGATAATTCGTGGCTCGATAGCATTTCGTTGCAATTCCGATGATCTTTCGCAAAAAAAATTTGCTTTGAATCAGAAAGATTTGTAGGTCCATCAAAGAATCTGAAGATGTAATTATTGAAGTATTTTAAACATAATATTTGAAATACATTACAATAAGTAAAATTTCAAAAAATGAATCTTAAAAATTTGATCGATTTGTAGATCATAAGTTATATCATTTGAAACAAGCTACCTTTTTTTGTACGAAAGATCGAAGACGTATTTTACCACCGAAGTCAGCCGGTTAGAATCGAAGGCAGCGATGCTTAACATTGGCAACGCTGACAGTTCATTGACTTGCATCAAACGCTCGCGCCGATTGACAGCCCGGGCGCGGAGGTGCAACGGTACATCGTTCTCTCGATGAGCTCCGCACGAAGTTGAGGTAGGCGAGGTCGCGCATCTGACGTCACGGCAGAGTTACTCGGCGACGAGCATCGCCAACTTTTCGTATGCGTACGTGCTTCGACGTATACTCGCGGTCGTCGACGCGACGTCGACGACGACGACATGACGAACACAGAAACATATAGAAGCTTCACGAAGGGTCCCCCACGCGTTGCACGTTACGTAATCGTCTCGCGAGGTCGTTGACCGATACACAACGGGAAGTTCCTTTATACTATAACCTACCTACCCCCTTTCTCAATTTTTATTTATTCCAAAACTCTCAGCTTCTTTATAGCTCCGAACGATTAACGAGATTGGAAGTAAAGATAAAAAATGATACATAAATAGAAACAAGGGATTTGTATATTCACGCTCATTTGCGAGTAAGAGTAGGTGGATATTAGAGGAGTATCAACGCGAGGGTAGGAACCGAGAAGTGGAGGTAGGGCAGGTCGTTCGGAGAGGGTGGCTCCTCTGGTTGGTAGGTGGGGAGGAGGAAGGGAGGGAGGGAGGGAAGGAGGGAAGAAACCCGTTAGTAGAGCGCCCGCGAGCCTCTATGGTAGCGCTCGTAACTCGTAGCTCGTAGTAGATACGACGAAGAGGACATCATCTAGGGTTCACTTCAGCGCGAGTGAGAGAAACTGGAAACTGGAGAAAGAGAGAACCCAAAGAGGGAGACGACCGAGGAGCGCCAGTCCGCGCAAGGGGGACTCTCACTTTCACGCGGTGAACTGCGGGTGAACGTCCGGGAATTAGGTCACAGTGTCCCCCACCTCGGTACGCCAGAGGCAATGTGCCGAGGTTCTATGTTCTCTGTGCTAGAAAGAGCCAGTCCACAGCCAAGCTTCGATACAAACGGTCGCTTCTTTCCCCTACGAAACTCGCGTTGTACTTAGGTACGCGCGCGTTCACCGTGGAGCTGAGTATCCGAGAAGAGACTCCACGCGGGTTTGGTTAACGCGAATTACGCGTTCATGTGAGGACAGTGACTGATGCAAGCGACCAAAGATCAATTTCCTGTTTTCGCAGAGAATACTCTAACTTAGGTAGCGTCATTAGTTTCGAACCGCGAAGGATACGTATAGCAAGTGATAATCATTTGGTTAATCCGCACGATCCCACAAACGGTGGTGTTACATTCGTTGTATTCGTTCAGTTCGTTAGACGCCGTGCGATTTTTATCTCAGCTGGAGTGAATTAATGGGGTGCTTGTGCGAATGTGATTTGGCCGCCCCGCGTTCGGGGACCGATTGCTCATCGGGGTCTTCGTCGGACAGTGACGGTCAAATTGACGAGGGTTTTGTTGGTGATTCGCAGGGCTTCTTTCGTCGGAGCATCCAGCAAAAGATTCAGTATCGTCCGTGCACCAAGAATCAACAGTGCAGCATCCTCCGAATCAACAGAAATCGCTGTCAATATTGCCGTCTCAAAAAGTGCATCGCTGTCGGCATGAGTCGTGATGGTGAGTCTTTTCAATATTTTATCTATGAGAATAAATTTTGTAGCTTTAAATAAAATTTCATGTATTTCAAATTTATCATTGCTGAAAGAAATGTTGCGGATTATCTCAAATAATTTGGCCTTTATTCTAGTCAACAGTTGAAACAATTCTAAAATGTAATAGAATATATTATTTCGATTAAAAAAAAAACGCTATGTCGCCAATCTCGTAAACATATTTGCAAACTTAGCGCGTCCTTTTGATCAAAATTTGTTGTTGTTACTCCAATTAGATAAAGCATCGCATATTTCTTCTTTCGAGCGTCATATTCTCCGTAAAAGAGTTTCTAAAATTTAATTTGCCAGGTCATTGACCGTTTGCGTAACGTCGTTCCTCGCGACATGATGGAGTGTCGCAACGGGCGAAAGTGGCCAATTCGCCATTTGAGAAAGCAACAGCGATTATCTTTCAATTGGTGTAATCAGATCTTGCTTTCTTTTCGACGAATTAATAAAATTCTGGTCGCTTTTTTATCGAATAATCGGTATCGCAGCTGCGCGGGATGCTGCACAGCATCTCCCGCCCGGATCATTGACCTAGGTCGTCGACATGTCGCGCGGGCGCCAAAACACACACACATACACGTGTGTATATATATATATATATACATATATACATAACAATATATATGTATATATATCGCATTCTTCTAACAAAATTAGAACGCGTTCCTCCTCTCTAGATATGACTATGAAAATGTATATTTTTATCATTTTTGCAAATTAATTCACGTAGATTTTTCAAATAGTTATGATGTGATATAATCAGAAATATAATCGATTTACCCATCACAAACGCGTATGACACGAAAATGATCTTTCGTCTTAAAAATCAGTGCGAAAAAGTACGCCTATCAGTATCAACGCGATTCGCGGGGTCAATAGACGGCCGTTGCTCGTCTGGCGGGTGACTTGGTGTCCGTAGAAAGAGTACCGCTACTCGCCGCTACGTCCCCCGGTAATCCTCCCACCTTCTTCCACCCTCCTTTCCCAGCTACCGCGCCTCTGTCGCCGCACTCCGTCGTCGTCCTCTCATTCCCCACCTCAAGCGAACGATCGTTGTCGCTTGCTTGGCTTCTTCGGTCGTGGAACGCAACTCTCCCCCACCGACGGCGATGGTGCGCTGTCGCGTGGCGCTACACTCCATGCGGAGACCTCGCGAACTTTGCTTCCTAACTACATTCCCCTTCCTCGATACCGCTCCTCTCCTTCATCGATCTCCCCTCTTCTACATCATCTGAATCTACCTGGCCGGTAGGCGCATGCTCTCGTCGCGGGCTACCGTCTGGCCAGAGCTGTACGTGACTAACTGGTCATAACGCTTCAAGCCTTGCTACGAACAACTTGTCGACATCGTTATCATGATCGGGCGCGTTTTTTTTTTTCATTTTTGTCGCGTTGTATTTGAAGAAATAATTATAAAGAACATTGTAAATACGATCTTTATAAATAGGTTTTAACGACGAGGTTTTGACCATGAGATGAAATGAGTTAAAAAAACGAACTTGGTGCAGAATTGATAAATTCCAAATTAGAAGAACAAATGTTGGAAATTGCACTTTTCATTACTGATCAAATCTCTATACTCTTCGCGTAGAGTAGTTGGATTTTGTGTGTTACACGATATACTACTACTACATCATTACATCAGATATGATCTTAAGTTAATATCCCGTTAGCTGCTCTGGTGATTAGATTAATCGTAACTAAAGTTATACAAAACATTGTATGTTTGCTAAAGATTCAAGATGATAACAAACTAAATGAATAGTTCGCTTTAGCTCATAGGACCAGCACGTCCTTAACATTAAAGATCGATAGTCCGCAAATAGATAAAGCTGACTATCGACAGCTGGTGACAGAGCAGGTAGCCTAGCAAGGGGTTGCACAAGGTCGTCGAGGGTAAGTTACCCCCGACAAAGGAAATTCGCATCTGCGCATAGAGAAATTCAACTATCTCACTCACTCTTTGCGCCGGGTGCTACGGCTTGACGCGTCGTACATTTGCTCGTTATATAGTGTATATAGGTCGGCGGTACGCCTCGTGCGGCTGTCGCTGAAACCAAGTTCAAGGCCAAAGGCTCGGCAAAGGCCACATTCGCGCGCGATGGTGGGGGTCGTTGATGGTTGAATAAGTGGAGGGGCTGTTGAACGCAACCGCGGAACATCACTCAGTCGGCGGTGATGCTGTCTCGTGTTTGCACGCGTATTATAGTCGCGCTCGTTTTTCAAACTCTGAGCGGCAAACCTTTCCGTCATAGCCACGCGCTATTTCGCGCAGTGCGATCGCTTGGAGTGACCCGCAATTCGCGAGTCAGCCGAGAGGATCGTTCGTGGCGCTTATCAGTCAAGAACACGCAACCTTAGAGTCAAGGAGTCCCTCGCGTACAGAGTGACAACCGCGGCGTCAGGCGGCAGGTGATATCTGGTGCTGATAGAGAAGTCAACCACGTGCGTGAAAGTGCGATAAAATCGAAAATTATTCCAAGATTTAACGTGATTTACGTTTCCCTGAACCGTCATGGGAGACGAGTTACCGATTCTGAAAGGGATCCTCAACGGAGTAGTCAACTATCACAATGCACGTAGGTGTCCCTTTGATGGAATGATAACGATACCCAACGTTAGAACGGTTTCGATAGCGATAAAATGTATAGTGTACTTTCTAATTGAAGATTCGCATAACGCGCAGCACTGCGCGTGAGCGCGCGGCACTTTCATCTCTCCCGCGAGAAAGTCGTGCGCTTTCCCCTCTGACTTTTTTTCACCTTTGGCGCGAAACCATATCTGGTGTGACGGTACTCACGCTTTGAATAGCCGGTCGGTTTACCGTGATCGAGAGTCACGCCGTTTCTTTCGATTCTCCCGTATGGCCTATGCGAATATCACGCGAGTGCCGACATTCGTTTATACGAAGGTCATCTCGCGATAGCGAACGGTCGGGTCCGTTGCATGATTCACCCATTGATCGCATTAACTATTTATCGTCGTCCTTCCTTTTGCGTGCGACGTACAAGCGAGCGTCAAATCAACATACATCTAACCCTTTGATTTTGCTTGTTTCTGATTACAGCGGTACGATTCGGCCGCGTGCCCAAGCGAGAGAAGGCCAGGATTCTGGCTGCTATGCAGCAGAGCTCCCACAGCCGTTCTCAAGAAAAGGCTGTAGCGGCCGAGTTAGAGGATGAACAACGTCTGCTCACAACCGTGGTGCGAGCCCATATCGACACATGCGATTTCACCAGGGATAAAGTGACCCCGATCCTCGCCAGAGCCCGCGAGACTCCCAACTATACCGCATGTCCACCAACCTTGGTAAACAAGCTCGACCTATCCTCTTGACATTGACGCGGATTACGCAAGCCATTCGCTTCGCTTTGAGATTTGAACGGTCGGCATGTATGCTGACGTCAATAACTATGCGGGCCTTGGGCCGTCTTGATCTTTCAAGCGTTCTACGCGGAAATCGTGCGAGAACCAGGCGACCTCGGCGAAGGAGGAAGCGAGATCCGACGAGAGCGTGTAAATTGCCTCGTCTCATCCCATCTCGTTCCGCCACGCGAGGACGCCTGGTATGCTC
>NW_011627094.1:764855-814688 GCF_000204515.1 Acromyrmex echinatior | reverse complement strand
TACCAATAACGATATAGGCGACTTTCAACATGATTTAACGATTCGTTGCCTCCTGACCTTGGAATTTGATTCTTTCTGTTATAGGCATGCCCCTTGAATCCTAATCCGCAACCATTGACCGGGCAGCAAGAGTTACTTCAAGACTTCTCCAAAAGGTTCTCGCCGGCCATACGCGGTGTCGTAGAATTTGCGAAACGCATACCTGGATTCAACCTGCTGGCACAGGATGACCAGGTCACTCTATTGAAGGCTGGCGTTTTCGAGGTGTTGCTCGTGCGACTTGCCTGCATGTTCGATGGTCAAACGAACAGTATGATCTGCTTAAACGGCCAAGTGCTCAAACGAGAGTCCATCCATAATAGCAGTAATGCGCGATTCCTAATGGACTCGATGTTCGACTTTGCCGAAAGAGTCAATTCCTTGCGATTATCCGATGCTGAATTGGGACTGTTCTGTTCGGTTGTGGTGATCGCCGCCGACAGACCTGGGCTTCGTAATACCGAACTGGTCGAACGTATGCACAATAAACTTCGAAACGCTTTACAGACGGTACTAGCACAGAACCATCCCCAGCATCCTGATATACTCCGTGAATTATTAAAGAAAATACCCGACCTAAAAACTCTCAACACCCTCCACTCTGAAAAGTTGCTGGCTTTCAAAATGACTGAGCAGCAACAGCAGTTGCAGGCTCAACAACAACATCAACAGCAACAACAAACACAACATGTCATCACTCCTCAACAACAGCCGCATTGGCCAATGGAAGAGGAACCTCCGGCTTCTTGGGGTTCCGCTTCGGACGTAACTTTAGACGAAGCGGTAAAGAGCCCACTGGGTAGCGTGTCGAGCACCGAAAGCACCTGCAGTGGCGAAGTTGCCTCCTTGACGGAATACCATCCAGTACCACCGCCAAGTGGTCATCATGCGTCGAGCGCGCCTCTTCTAGCTGCTACCCTAGCCGGTGGACTCTGTCCGCATAGACGACGTGCGAACTCTGGCAGTACTAGTTCCGGCGATGACGAACTTCATCGTTCTACTATATCGAAGACTCCACAGCCGCCACAGTGTCGCAGTTTTCGTAAATTGGATTCGCCAAGTGATAGCGGAATTGAATCTGGTACCGAGAAACCTGATAAACCGGCCAGCAGCAGTGCCAGCAGCGCTCCCACATCTGTGTGCTCGAGTCCACGCTCGGAGGACAAGGAAGTCGAGGACATGCCGGTGCTGAAGCGTGTACTTCAGGCACCACCTTTGTATGATACCAACTCATTGATGGATGAGGCTTACAAGCCCCACAAGAAGTTCCGCGCTTTGCGCCAAAAGGATAGTGCCGAGGCCGAACCGGCCGTAATAGTTCAGCACACGCAGTCTCAATTGCATCTACATCTAACTTCGCCACCAGCGCGCAGTCCGCCCACACAAACGACACAATCCCAGTGCCCGCAAACCGCGAGTTTGCTCAGCAGCACGCATTCCACTCTCGCGAGAAGTCTAATGGAGGGTCCGCGGATGACAGCGGAACAACTGAAGCGTACAGACATCATACACAACTATATAATGCGGGGCGAGGCTAGTCCCAGATCTCCGACAGCATCGCCGTCGCCCGCGGAACAATGCGCATCGACGACTACCATAACCACACGTTCGACGCAAGGATCTCAAGGTCTTCTGCAATGCGCTACTACGAGCTATTCGAACAGATGGCCGGCCACCTCGGTGATCACGACGACAACAGGTGCGCGACAACAGCAGCAACAACAGCAGTCTTCCTCGGATTATCTCGCTGTTGCCAACTCTCCGGCTTCATCTCCGCGGTACCTCTCCGCGACGGCAACTAGTAGTACGAGCACGAGTCCGAGACCAACGTCGAGTACGGCGGCTACGTTATCGGTGTTATCGGGCTGTCCGAACATGATGGAGCTGCAGGTTGATATCGCGGACAGCCAGCAACCGCTGAACTTGTCCAAGAAATCGCCATCCCCATCACCATCACCCAGACCACTCGTTGGGCCCTGCAAGGCCCTCTCTCTCGAAGCGTAGTGTTCTCGCGAGCTCAAGTGATTTCCCGTAACATGCACTGACGTGCGCGCGCACGAAACCGGGATGTTTGATCCATTAATCATTAACCGGCGGAAACTCGTTGTCGCGACGCGATACAACCTTCCCCGGCCCTTAACTAGAAACGAAAGTGCCAGGACGCTCTGAGCGCGTGACAAACCAAATAATTTATTAATTTAAACTACTTATCGCTAAAATCACGCGAGAAAGGAGGTGGAGGTTACGGAGGAATGGACAGGGTACATCTCCGTGTATAATCACGAGGAAGACAGACATTCTGTGGCGAGTTGTTTTTTTCGAGTGCGCGAAATGACTATGAATGGACACTTGCATAAAAGTGCCGATTCGATGAAAGCAACAGTGCTGTGTAGGAGAGCCACCTATCCACCTAAAACTACCTATCTACCTGTCTACCTACCTAAAACCTATCTGCTCTAGGTGTATATCTAGAAGATAGAGCATCTACGATGAAAAAAAAAAACAAAGGTTGAGTGTTACAGAAATTAATAATCTATCTACATGTGATAATCATGGAAATCGCGCATCCTGTACAGTCTCCACCTCATTCATTGATCATCTACTCTACTATAATTATTAAATATTATAAAACTAATTAATATTATTGTAATATGTGTAAGGTATCATAACCGTAAAAAATTATCATTTCGTGTACGTGTAGAAAAAGATGCGTATGATACTCTTGTGTGAATGATGAAAGGCAGACATACGGAATGAATGGGAAAAAGAGAGAATGAATGACGGATGAGCGTGCTTGTGCAAATGAATCGGGGCAAATCGAAAAGCTTCTTGATCGCGGTGGCAACCGAGAATGAACATCGCGTACGCGATTTTAAAGAATTAAGCGTTTTGTTATGAGACTGATCGGCCCGCCGCGGCCACCAGTTTGCAATTACCGTACCTTTATATTACATGTCGTGTCTCTTCGTCGGGAAGACGACGCGAGAAGTAATTATATCCTCTAATCGCGTCGTATAGCGAGATAGGTATCGTAGGCCCGCTTAAGCGCGTTATACAATATTATGTGTTGTGTGTGCATGCATGAAAGTCAGATTAGATAGATCGAGACGGGATTGCGAAAGAGAAAGCGAGGTAAAGATAGCAAGTGAGAGAAGGAAGAGAAAGATGGAAAGGGAAAGAAGAGTAAGAGAGAAGCCGCGGAGCGCTCGAGCAAAACGGAGTTCCGAGTAGAACTTCGAAACGCAGTTGTAAATAGTAGATTTGTAAGACTATGTGTTGGTAGGCGCGAGTGAACCTCTTCTGCTTCGAAAAAAAAAATCGTGAGGAAAAGTTAGAAGATACGCGGTGGGCCGCCGCCGACGTGTTGTTGAGACGCCCGCCCCGCCCCCTCCCCTTTAACCATCCAGCATATCCCAGTTCCAGCATGAACATCGCATCGAATACGCTAATACATTCACAATACGCTGAGTTGCGAGCGAATAAAACCGATCTTAAAACAGTTGTAGAAACACTTATGCCTCCTTTCAAGATGGACTAGATTCTCTTGGTTCGACCTAGAAGGAGCTCATGTCTGATTTGAGTTTCGTATTAGTTCGCTCCTCAAATTAACGATTTAAATAGAGTTGCAATAAAGTTCGATCAGATTAAAGGGAATCTACTCGTCAAGGAATGAGGCATTAAAAGCACATTCAATCTTCCGGCTAGAAATATAGCCTAGCCAATTGTATTCCTAAACACCCATCCCTTCCTTCAGCTTAGAGGCCTCTGTATTTATTGTATCTAAAGAGAGAATGCATTTCCTTCGCCGTGTCGCATGTACCACATTCACCTGTTTGTCCAAGCGAATCCTCGTAGAATCCTTTTGTCCTTACAAAAACACGCATATACACACAATATGGACACATTTACACACGACAGCAACATATATGCACACTGAGCGAACACTTATTCTTGTCCTCCTCTCCTCCCTCCCTTCCTCCCTCCCTTCCGCAGACAACCTAGCGTTGATATTCGTAATACTTGTTATGCATAAACTACACATAATTATTATAGTAAACGATACATAAAGTATGATATATTTCCCTATCCATTAAGAAGAATACAAATACAGCTGTTGTTTCTGGTGGAAAAAAAACGAAAAATATGGATAAAATGTACTCTACTACATGCAAGAAATGCAGCCCCGCATATTGCCCAGTGAGCACGTCATTTTGTACGCTTGGGAGTTGTGAGGTCGTCTGAATAAACATTGTCTGGTGAATTATACATAAAAATATATTGTCTTCTTATTTATCTTTAATCCCACAGCCTTCCGATTCTTTCAATAAAAAATCTGAGATCTCTTATCCTATCTTTCAAAGATATTAAAATTCTTGTCGAATAATATATCAGATTTTATTATTCTTGTTTATTTTATTCATATAAGCACAATAAAATTCTAATTTAAATTATCATTAACATATTTAATAATATAAATTGCACTTCTAAAATTAATTATTAATGTGTAAACGAAAAAGACCAAGCAGTTATAATTGCCCCTAAATTAATGTAATTATTCAAGTATCAATAATCGGATATCTTGAATTTTGAATATTTAAGAAAATATGTCTTTACAAATAAATAATTTATATTACCTAAATTTTTAAAATTCTTATTTGTGCGACTCGTATAATTCGACGATCATGCCGTATATTAATTTGAGCTGGACATCTTGATGTTCATATCTTTTTTTGTTGATACCTTGAACTTTTACACAACCTTGGTAAGTATAATATTTAGATACGTATACGACGAAATTTACGAACGCGCGCGTTATCGAAGACGCCAATTACAATAAAAAAAAAACAAATTAAAATATCTTCACGTTTTTTATATTCTCAATATACAAATAATTACTCGCTCTCGAATAATCGATTAGATCGAAAAAAAATGGTTATTCGAAAATATTATTATTTCTATCTCTCATTTAATTATTCGTTTTACTCATCGGAAAAGAATAATAAAACGAGAGTGCAATGCGTACGTCCAATATGTAAATTTAATTATATATAAATTTAATATCGTAATCGATATGCAAGTGTTGATAGTTACAGGAATGCGAGTAATGGGGCTCTTCAATTGTGTTTTTCCATACTTTTTCCGCACAGAACCCGATACATTCAATCTCTCTCGTTGATCCACCGAATCCGCCTACGACGAGGTGCGGTGTAACAGAAATGATAGCCACCCCGCTCGCGTAAATACCTACATTGGAGGCGCGTGGCGCCCCGTGGGCGTCGGTTGCCACGCAACCTAGTTCTCGCTAACGTGAACTGTCCTATCGTGAACTCTGCACTTCGCTTCCACCGCATCATCATGTCGATGCGCTTCATCATAATTGTTATGTCACGCGAGGGCGTATTTTCGAATGAAGATAAAAATGAGCTATTAACTAAAAATATCGACTGGGATTGGGAAACTAATTATCCCCCTGATTTAGCTGCCACGTTCAAATTGATCTGACGTAAATATATTACGGCGCACACGATTAGCTTCGACTCTCCAATAATAAATATATAATGAACATTATTTGAACATGCTTTGTAGATATATCTATGCCTCAGATAAATAGATATGATGTTTTATCTATTAAGTTTCTATTTATATAATATGTACTTGAGATATCGCGCATAAGTCGCGATGTGAGTTTTGTTCATCATACCTTCGTTCTAAGATATGATCTTGAGATTGTAATGAGTCGTTAATTCTCAAATATCAGGGAGTCTCTCGAGTCTATATTTCTATCATATTCGGATTAAGCAAAAAGAAAATGAAGTGGAAGCTACCGAGTAGAGATCAACAACAAATCATCGACTAACAATAAACCATTCAGTAAAACTTACTGCAGAGTGTAATGCGGTTAACCCAAAGGCCGCTCGTTAACCTGCTGATGCTTGGAATTTATGAACATACAACCAATGCAATAGTTAAACAAAATATTGATTATAAATAACATTTTTTGCCTTTATTCTCAATTCTCCCGAATATACCGGGAAATGACCGGTTTCGACTGTCTATTAGTGAGACGAATAAAAATAATAAAGTTAGTACTATTCATTGTCTTATTGTCTCTGTTCCTTATGTTGACACAGGGGGAGAGTACTAGCACAAGAGGGGATGCCGATCTCGTTGGATGTGTCTGCGACCTCGGTCGGAACCTTGAACGCGCTCCTTAGCTGAGACGCAGAGTGCGAAGGCTTTTATGCGTGGAAGGGAGGGGGGGCGGAAGTGCGGGGGACGGATACGCGGCTCGTAATGTGAGGGCGTCCTGGAGGCTGAAACCCAGTCTGGGAATGTACTCTGCTTGTCCAGGGACAGCGCATTCTCTCAAACACCAGTAGAAGGTAGCCTCGAACCATGCACGCCGTTGGTAGGATTCCATCACAAAGACAATACCCACCATCGTGGCTTTCCGATAATTGGATTCTAAGTATAAAGCCAGCCCACAAACGTAAATCGCGAACGCAATCGGGATGATTCCCGACGGGTTTACTCTCGCGATCGTAACTCCTGTGCTGTACGCTGCCACTAATTAAACTAACGTAAAAACATTTTACGGACAAAATTAAAATGTCCAATTCTATATAGATCTATATACATTTATACCGTTTTTTGACTTTCCACAGATCACAATCATAATATGAATAGATCACAATCATAATATGATTCTAATTTTCAAAACTATTTGAAATAAAGTTAATATGTAAATACATATATGTGATACAATTTGTATTAAACTTTTGTATTTCATCTCTTTAAACAATAAAAACAGCATACATACTTCTGACTGGCATAATATCTTCTAAAATGATGTATCACATCGAAATACTTTTATAATACTATGTGTAGAATGGAAATACCTTTTTTGTTTATTACTCAAAACGCTGTCTTCCGGGTTAATACACTTTTGTCCTTCACGACTTATTTCGATCTTTGTCCTTCGTCCTTGTTGCTCCTTTTTACACTCCAGTTTTCCACGTAGCAAGGTCACGACCCTCGTGAAAAACGCACTATCCTCACGCACGAAGCAAGCTCGCCCTGGCCCGGATTTTTTCACCCCTCAACCAACCCGAAAATTTATGAACAGTATGGCCTTCGACCGTCTTTAAGAGGCACGTGCGTTGCCTCATGGAACCCTCCTCGTGAGTCTCTCCCCCGCTGATTCTCTCCAAGGTCCTTTCAGTAAATCCCTTAGGGTCGTATTCACATACTTACAGGTTTCATCGCAAGATTTTAGACGTGTTAAAGTTGCCTGATTACATCTTCGTTAAATTCATTATGTATGTGTGTATGTGTGTGCGCACATATAGTTTATTGTATTTAGAATATTTTAGAACATCTCTTTTTTAGAAATAGTACAATTTACCACTTCACTAATAATAGGTATTAAAAATAATTAGAGAATATAAATAATTGAAAATAAATTTTCGAATTTAATGATGAATCGTTGATATTTAAACACTACAAAACGTTTTAATTTTCTCGTAACGGAAAAAATTTCTCGTTATATTCTACTGCAAAATTGTTAGAATTTTATCATGTTTAGTGATAAGCGTGGAACGATTTAGCAACCTATTAAATATTACCGATAATAAGAAATAGGAATTTTTAAAATAAATAAAAGATATTTTATAAACTATTAGGTTGAAACAAAAAAATTCATAACGCTACAAACTTCAAACAGTTGTAATTTCGTTATAACTAAACGAAATTTAAATTTAAAACAAAATTTTTTAAAGCGAAAATATCTACTTTTGACGAATATAGTAACACTATGTATTTTGTGTTTAATCATTTTTACATACAGAAAATTACAAGCTAGATAAAATTGGAAAATTTTTGCGTACTTTATAGACTTATCATGTGCCTAAAAAAATTTTTTAATTTTTATCGTGAAAACTTAAAAATTTCTCTATAAAATCGTTTTTTTTTTAATATTTCCAAGACTTTTGTCTTCAGCGATGCCATGTATTATTCATTCACTGATGAGTGACTTTAGAAATATTTTAGTAAAAATAAAAATATCAAACATCGATCAATTATCACGGTAAAATTATGAGTGTATGATAAAATTGTGAGTGACGAACAATAAATCAAGTTGAAAATATCATTGTATTGTAAAATTTAGATAAAATATAATATTTTATTTCTTTATCATTACTTGGCACATCTGTTCTATTTAAAACAATAAAGAATTATAAACTGTTCAATATATTTAAAATTTTTAAATTATTAAAATTTTATTATACCTTTTAGTAAAATTAATTAAATTAACATTTTATATTTTATTATAAAAATATTAACAAATCAGAAAGAGAATCACATAATTCTTCAAAATACGATGCTATTTTACAATTATTATGATTTTTAGGATAAATTCTAAGAGAAAATTCTCTCTCAGGGAACGATTCTCTTCAATTTATATACTTGAAATATAATTTCGTGAACTTCAAAACTCTTAACCAATTTTGGGAAATAAATAATGTCATCTTTTGTCATCTTTCATTAATTTTAGAATAGAAGTATATAATGTAGGATGAAAGGAGAAAGCATCAAGCTTTCATATAGGAAGCAATGAAGAGAATGAGTAGTTACACCTTGACCTACCATCCTTGGCCATCATACAAGACGTGGATTAATATTTGTGCCTGACAATGCACATAAAGATTGACCAGTTCGAGGGAGAGTTAAAGCCTTGAGCCAACAATGAGCAAACACTCATTATCAGCTACGAGCAATGTCAAGCGACAAGCGAGTTTCTCTCCTCTCACTTTTCACTGTCTCTTGGGCAATCTTAAGTTTTTGCAATGCGGATAGTATTAGTACAAACATTGTTGTTTCATACTGCAATGCAGAAATAAAACATATACTTGTAACATCCCACATTTATTATTTGTAACAAATAAAATGTAAATAAAGCATCATATTATCATTATCACACACTATTGAAATATTAACTGCAAAGATATTCGATATCCGAAAAAAAATATAACAAATTCTATCTCAATCTTATGGAAACTTTATTTTATTAAAGAATTAAAAAAACATATATTATAATTATTAATATATTTATATAAGTTCTTGAGATGTAATTTAAATTTGAATAATAAGGCTGACGTGACAACAATAATTATGCACAAGGATGGTTATACAAAAAAAATGGCCACAAGGGTATGATGTAATCCATATCTTATCTAGGCCAATCAGATAGAATGTTGAGGTTAATAGAAACAAGATATCGGAATCAGGGTTACAAAAAAATTATAATAGATATGTCAAGCAGCAAAGATTCCAATTGTACATTGAAAAAAAAACCCATTTCTTTAGCGTCAAAGTACAAGAAAAAAAATTGCGCTTTTCTCAAGTACATAAGTACTTAAGAAAATTTATCATCCCTTCAACAATCTTTGGCGTAACATAAAAATGACCAAAATATAATTCATGACATCAAAACATGTTCGCAAAAGATTTATCTTACTCACCTATGTAATCCCACAGATTCAATAATGAATGATCTATGGTTCGCATTATCCATGGACTCGTGGAATTTATTATTCATGATCGAGCTTTGGAGAAGAAAAAGAAGTTTTGAACTTTGTGTGTGTGTGTGTGTGTGTGTGTGTATGATTCTTATATTAAGAAAAAGATGTGAACAAATATTAAGGGAAAAACACGGAAGTCACATTCACGTCACAATATATCAAAAGGGATACATATACAAAAGTAAAACCATCACTCTCGAAGATCAGAATAACTTGCTGCATTTCCAAATGACTTACATGCAATGAGAGAAACAAATTTGTGAATATAATTGTAAAATATTTATAGTTAGAAGCTCCTAATAACAATATTATAGCCGTAACAACCATGAGCTCCATTTATGATTATTATGGCTATAATATTAGTAGATAATAATTACTATATATGTTCTCTCAAAATAAAAAATTTATACTATAAACAATGATGAATATAATTTAAAATATTAATACAATAAAATATTAAGATATAAATGACACACACACACACACACACACACACACACACACACACACAAATAAAATAAACATTTTTATTCAGTAAATGCAATTATATTTCTTAGCTTTCTTATTTACTATGTGTTGTGGCAATAATAACTAAAAAATATATTAAGAAAAACTAAGATAAAAGATTTTCAGTGTGTATAATTATTGTTAATAGCACAATTGATTATATTATATGATTAAAACATTTATATTTATGTCCCAAAAAATGACTATTTATAGTTAAATTGTGACAATTGCAATCATTTTTTCTCTTAGTATTCTTTCTGCATGATCATCGATTAATGGAACAGATATAAATGAAAAACACGGAGTAAGGAAAGATTTAAAAATATAAGTAAAATAGTATTATGTCAAGTCTGTTTAAACTGTTATGTATGACATTTCATATTGCGATATACCTCGCGTGCAAGAGTCGCTCAGTTATACTTTCGAATATGAGCTCTTGAAACGACAATTTAATTGCAATATGCTGTGCAGGCGCGCATTTAATGAATGCAACGAATGCGTTTTCACTTTTCCAGTGCTTTCACTCTCGCAAGTGAGCCACTTTTTCCAATACCACGTATCCCGCAATGCCATGGAACTAACTAGAGTTTATAAATCAATTTTGTAAATGCAAAACGTATTAACAAAATATTCTCTCTAAAAAGAAAAATCTTTTTATACTCTTTAAACTTAATAATGATATGAATGATACACAGCATTATGCTAATTATTTTCCTCCAGTGTTAAAGAAAACAAGTTTTAGTAATAAGACACTCAGCCTCTTTAATTATATCAAGTATCCATTATCTGTGTTAATGATTTCGCGTGGCAGTCGGATGAAATTTCAATCGAGCAAGGAAAACAACATTGATAAAGCGTAATTAACCGTAGAATGAATTTATCATAATGACTCTCTTTTCCCTTCTGCAACGGTCACTAACCTCTGTCGATTTTTACATATATGTTTTATTAGAAATACAAGTTAAGCTTAACTTTACTATAATTTTATGAAATATAATAATAATCAATATTAGTGACATAAATAAGTAAATGAAAAAATAATGAACGAGTTTAATCAAATATAAATCATTTTTTAAGATAATATTCCATTTCTTTTACCCTGAGATTCATTTCAATGTTATATTTTTGTGACACAAGTCGATTACTCACAGTCCCGTTAAAACTCGTCGATATCAGCTCTGAAGTAGCTCTGACTAATCCGAATCAATGACCCACTTACCTCAAATCGCGTATTTTTTTTAGGGAAGTCCCACGTTTCATAAAAGATCCGTAAAAATTTATGCTCTATTACGTGTGATAATATTTCATACGTTTTCGAGGTTCGATGACCTCCACGAGTCTTGCTTTTGTGTATGCATGTTATTCGTTTACTCAATTAAAAGCTAAGAAATGCCGCAGCGTTTATCTGAGTTATCTCATGAGGATAAAAACAGAAAAAAAAAACATTTAAAAACCCTAGACTATTTCTGAATTAATAAACCATTTAAATTTTAAGTAAATTTTAAATTGTATGCGATATTCAGTTATCGACATATATCCAATATTGAAAGGTTTACAAGTCGCGAGAAATGATAAAAGTGATGAAATTTCGATTTAAAAAAGAGGATTGAAACATAATACTTTTTTTTTAATCTGCTTTCCGCAGCTTAAAGATTACTGTTATCCGCAGTCATCCTTTCGATTCGAAACATATCTGACTTCAGGGTCGACGAACGCCGCGGGATTTTCTCTTGTCTTCGCGGTGACGAGGCCGAGGTGACCATACGGTATTTCCTTTCGGTCAGGCAAGAGCGCGGGAGTGAACGCGAGCGCGCGTTTATTGTTAGAGAGGAGGAAGAAGTGGTTGGAGAAGGAGGAAGAAGAAGATGGAGAAAGAGGAACGTGGAAAGAGCAGATGGAGGAGGAGGGTATAACTGTACCATCTTTCCCGAGGCCTGCCAACTCCTTCCAGGGTTCACGAACCTTGTCGACCGAACCAAATTCGAAGGTCATTGCTCCAGTTCCAGCTACCTCGTGGAATCCATATAACGTTCGCGAATTCGAAAGTAATTAATTATTTCTCAGATTACACTGAACATCCAATTTTATTTGTCAAGTAACAAATGTTTCTTGTAGGATCTTTTACACTGAAAAAGGCTATGTTCTTTAGAAAATTCTATCATTCATCAATTTTTAGAAACTCCGCTTTAAATTTCTGATGTAATAACGCAAATTTTTAATATGTAAAACATGTACAGCTATATGTAATACATAAGTTCTTTTTGTTCTGTTTGTACAATTTTAAGTGATATATTAAATTTAATTTTAAATGATATATTAAAATAATAACACTTCCTTGGCAATAATTAATGTAAAAAAATCATAGTAATTTACAAAATTACCGGTTCTTAAAACCCCATAATGATTCTTAAGCCCATTTTACAATTGCGTAAGCGTAGTTGTAAGTGGTTGTAGTTGTAAGAATTGACTAATTATAGTCAAATATTTTTCTCATGTTTGATTGTGTATTTTACTCTTATAAAAGAAAAAAGTTGTAAAGTTGTAATTTGCAGAATTTTTTAAAAAATAAAGTTTGTAATTTCGAAAACTATGGGCGATGAAATTTTTTTAACTTTATATTCTTTTATATAAAAATATATAAGAATCACCATTCAGTTGTGAACCCTTTTGTAAATTAATATTATTAGCTAAATTCACAATAATTTAACAAATTTCATTTAAAAATAAAATTAAAAAACTTTAAAGATTCGAGCGAACTGATAAATTCAATAATAAATTCGTATGGGCTAAATGAGCTAAGCACGTTGTCGATGCAAAAGAATATATTGTTACAAATTACAAAAATCTTCCAAACATTTTGATTCTCAACGGAACCATCCGTTGATATATAACAACTTACATTAACAAATTTCATTTATATTATATATGAATAAAATATATAATTCATGTATATAAGCATGTATCTTCTTTTATAATTTTTGTTATGCAAAGACGATATCAAATTTTTGTTCAGACTGTACGAAGAGCGAATATCAATTCATACGAGACTAAAAGTCAATTGCACCAATGGCCTTTATTATTAACCCTAATTAGTGATTTCGTATATTTTTTTTAGATTCACTTTGACCGTAGCATGCACGAGAAGAAAATTCAGTTAATTACGGTCAACGCTAATCAACCTTAATGAAACTGGCCCTAAATCTCGTTTATTTAGGTGGCTCAGCCATACACCAATGTGTCGGCCAACGTACGACGTAAGCACAGTCCTTGATAGAAATAGTCGTGGTGATGCGATAAAGAGCTAGGCGTAATTCGAGCCGACGTTTTGTTAAAACGATAAGACTCACATCGAGAGCTTCGCGTTAAGCGACCCTGAAAGTTCAAGAACGTTAAGGTGAATGACCGCTCTCCTAAATGATTTCATCACGTATTGTCGTTATTCCCTTCGAGGTCAATAGTATTAAAAAATATAAACTTTGACGAGTCTACATATATAAGCGATAGTTAAATAAATCACATAAAGTGAAAGATGATTATATGCAATAAAATGAGACTGTGTGCTTTTTATGAAATATTTACTCTTCTTTGAGCCATTTTACACGCAACATTTTTATCGTGTGTACATTATGACATAATTCATCATTTTTATTATCTACATTTCTTTTTACAATCTGCATTCTTATATTAGTATTTGAAGAGTTCTAAGAAAGAAAAATACGAGATAAATATGATTATAAAACATTAATTAATTTCTGTCATAAAACATTAAACAAGTATCTCCATGATATTTCATTTATTATTTCATGATAAATATGAGAGAGAGAGAGAGAGAGAGAGAGAGAGAGAGGGGGGGATGATTTCGCGTTACATTTAATTGACGGCTTTCGGTGCCCGGAAACTCGTCATCGGATTACGCCGTATCGGCGACATGGCGCGGGAAGAACCGAGCTGGTCATTGACCGTGCTCCTTAACTGGTATATTTTCGTCATCTTCCCGAAACGCTCGCCAGTCCCGGGGTCTTTACGTTTCGTCGGTCGAGTAAATCTACGTACGTACGTATACGTATGTGGCGCGGCGCGAACGCGAGCGAAACCGTGTCGGTCGTTGAACCGACGACTGATATACGTAAACCACGGAAACATTGCAAGGAGAGAGAGTTTATCTGGTGGGAGATGATCATCGGTTTCGTTGCGCGATATCGATCTCGGAACGAGCTCGTTTCTATACGCGCAATAACAGTCATACTGCACATCTTGAATATTTGAATACTTTTTATGAACTATTTGTAAGATATTTAATCTTTCGAAACTGTTGGTGGATTTATTAGACCCATTATGCAGTGATTTTTTTTTGCATAAGATTCTTGATGATGAGTAAAAGTAATTCACTTTTCTCTATGAAGTAATATTAAAATAAAAAATATATTATTGTATTTGAATTTATCCATTAATTCTTAATTCTTGTATCTGTTATTGTAGCAATCGCCATTTTACATAAAAATTGTCAATTCAATGCACTTCAATTTTCTTTATTTTACATCTAAATTTAAATTATTTTTACTAAAATAAACTTAATATTTACTCTTTTTATGCAAGTTATTTTGGTTTCTTGAAATTAATTAGTGTTTTTTAATCAACATGTATAGATCTCATAGATTTAATGTTATTAACTGCTTTGACGTCTTCGAAGGAAGAGATTTCAAACATACAGAGTTACGTGTGTTATATTATATATATGGCTCATTAAGCGAATAAAATTTTTCTAGAATATTTGATTTTTTAAATAAAAATATTTATCTTTTCAAATTCCATGCCTGTTATCTTGGAAAAAATTGTCTGTCAATTCTTAATTTATCTCATTATTCCTTGCTTTGAATCACAACCACAAGCTGTAGGTCATTGACCGAAGAATTGCACGTTCTCACATGCTTGTTTAATTAAGGATTTTATACACTAAAGAATAGAAACATGGATCAAAGTTAAAGAAGAAACAAGTAATACTCAATTAAATTTTATCATTGTTACCTCAAAATCTATAAAATAATCATCATAACGCGACATTATGATAATGCACAGAAAATATTAATTTTAATTTATTTTATTTCATCTAAACTTCCATGAAAGCATTTGAGACTGTTTGAAAATTACATAAGAGTGAAATAATCATGAATAATTATTTTTCTATTTACATATACCGTTAATTATTATTACTATTCAAACTCGAATGTTATTTATAATTAATTTACATTAATTATAATTTATAAATTTGGTCAAGTACTCACTTCATAAATTTTTATTGCTCGTCTTTTGTTGCTCCAAAGAAAAGTACCGACAAACTTGTAGCCACTCGGAAGTAACGAGATACAAATAGAATCCCTCGCGATTGCAGCGGTATAACAACGGGTAGAGGTGACTGCCCCCGCGTGTATTAGGTCACATTTGCGCCCGCTTCAACTGGTGCTAGTTTGCTCGATGATTACACCGCCTTCACAGGACCGCGGAATCATTGACCTCTTGGGCTCTTGCTATAGTTAACCATCAAACAAGCATCAATGGAGAATACATTTGGCGTACAAGGGTTAATTACGCCACGAGAGTAATAAAATATTTTGTAAATCACAAATATATTTTATGTAAGAAAATTATCGATCGAAAATTTTCAGTCTAGAATTGCTGGTTGATAATTTGCATATATAAAAATATTTTCTAACAGTAAATCTAACAGTGTTTGCGAAAATAATGCCAATTCTGTTCTAATTAATACGTTCATAATAACATAAAGAACATATGAAAATCTAATGAACGATTTTTCTAACAAAACATGAACTTCGTACGCTTTCACTTCCTTGTCCATCTGCTTTCTTATTTTCCTTTCACATTTACTTTTCATAGATTGTATCGTCTACTTTGAAAGAACCATCTATGAGGCACACTATCAGTTTCTCTTAATACTTTTCAAGTTACATATAAAGAGAATCTTAATGATCGACGATTAATGAAAGGCGTATATGTCATAAAATCGATCAAATTTTATCGTGATAATAAATAACAGCTTTGATGTTTCTATCCGAAGCATCACGATAAATATTAATAGAAACGTTAGAAAGATATCTATAAGAAATTAATCAAATAAATTTAAGAATTTGCTTCTGAAACTTTCTTTTAAACTAAATATGTAATAAAAAAGCGACATATCAATTTTTATTTTAAATTGCTTGTCAATTTAATAAATGACATTACTATTTTGGTTTTGTTCACGATTACATTTCGTGAATGAAAAAATCGGCGCGCGATTTACAGAATCAGATATGTGTATAAATTCACACAGAAACATTTAAACATTAAGACCGAGAAAAGGATTTCTCTTATTTAATTATAGATTCATTCTCATCGATCTAAATTCGTATCATAATTGAATATCAATTTTTTATAACAAAAGTTTCAAAGACAAATAAAAATATTTATTAAATATATATTAATAAAAAGTGCTATCACTTTTAAGTCTCTCACCTCTCACTTACCATAGCTCGTATCGAAAGCTAAGTAAGATAAAAAAAAAATTTTAAATTGTAAAAACAACTATATTTCACTCTTATTCTAATAATCTCACGTGTAAATTTGTTTCGCTATATACGTTCGAATATATTATATGGTTCAATAAACGCAGGAGTGCGGAGATTGACTGTGACATAATTTGAAGGAATCACGTGATACTGTCGGGACCCATTTGTCGATTGAACCGCAACGAACATACATAATTATACGGTCTGTCGTTCGAAAACGAATTGACAGTTCATTCACCGCCATTTCAGTACAGTCAGTCCATTCTCTTCTCGTACATACCTTATATCGTAAAAACTTTTCATTACTTTAAGATTATAACATCGAATGACGAATCGACATGTCTTATGAAGAAAGGTCATTTAACAATTTAAATTTCCGAGGAGTTACATTTACCGGTGACTTTCCTCAAATTTACATAATCCCCATTTATTGACTTCGTATATGAACGAGAAGGAAGTTGGGCGTTGTAACATCGACCTCTGATACTCTTTCGTCGCTACTCGACGTCCACGCCATGCCTGACCAGCGAAGCGCACTTGCGCTGAATAGTGACGAGGCCGTTGACACTTGTCTACGTACGTATATGTGTGTGTGCAGAAATAGCGTCGATGCTTCGATGCACTTAGCCAGTTCCTACCGCTGCTCGATAGGTACTGGCTTCGCTCGGAGGTAGTCTGTGATTTTTAATCTGTACATAAGTCTACTCTTTAATAATTTTCTATCTTTTTACGCATAAAAAAAATGTGCGATTTCAATATCTCAATTATTGTTTATTTTTTATTAGATAAAGTATACATTCTAAAAAAAAGTATACACTCATGTCTACATAATTCTCATTTAATATTAACATCAATAAATCTCCAATTGAAATCTCCAATGTTTATATAAACACTATGAAGGTGTGTTGATTTAAAATTCATAGTGTTAAATTTACATCGCTATTTTTTTATAGAATGTATTAAATTTGTAATATATTACGAGGAGTTCTTTAGTCAAACAGACCTAAAGAACGATGAAATTGCGCTGTGATCTCTCAAAGCAGCTTCGAAATGCGATGTCACTTACGTAACGTGTTTTCGTTTCACGACGGACCATTGTCCTTGGATAACATTCACGAGCAATTAATAAATGCGATCAACGTAAAAATACGCATCACTGAATTCTTAACTAACGTAATAAAATAAACGATAACTGACTTCGATTACCGAAAACCGATTAAATCAACTAATTATATCCTGATCAACGATAACGATCGTATTATTTTAATCATTAACCAGTGATCCGGCTATAAAGATGGAACAGTTGCGCCGTTAAATCGTTTCCTGCTCTCAAGGACTTTGCAAGTCGATATCGACTACTGTATGTTTATCGTTAACGTTCGAATGTCCGACGCGACGTTTTATCGCGAATGATGTAGAGAAGAGTGTTATGCCGTGAATAACGGATGTATAAAGATACATGATATGCGCGATCACCTGTCGTCGGCACTATCGCAACGAGGGTGTCGCAATTACCAAACTAAGGTCCCAGCTACGACGATACCAGTTCTCCGCCGCCCGGTATCCGATTTCCTGTTATTCCATAATGGAGTGTCCCCCTGACACTGCATGACACTGACGATCCCGATATCATCCGATCGTCCACGCATACATACGCTATCGTTTGATATTTTTAGCTTTATCGATCAGAGCCTACGTCGAAAGTGTATGGTAACGAATCGATCGAATGAAATCTTTTCAAACCTACCTCACCTGTAGCTATTATCAGAACGTGTCATAAATCGCCCGAGCTGACCGAGACAATTAGACTTAATTTATATATAATGTCATAAAAGAGAATAAGGAGGTTTGTAAAATATTTCATTGCGATCGATGTGTATTTCTTCTTTGCATCCTTGCTGACTGTTGCAACAGGTTAGCACGTTGGAGTCCTTTACAGTTACTCGTCGTGGCTACAGTTCGTTGCATTGTAACGGAACTCCAGTTCTTCCGCAAAAGATCAGTATCCGATCGTAATAATTGCGTAATTGCGCAATTGCGAGACTGCAAGAAAGCACCGCTTTGTAAAAAAAAAAAAAAAAGTAGAAATCTTTATTTTTCTTTTCTTTTCTTTTTTTTTATTCGTTCAAATTCAGTAACAAAGATGTTAAATTTTTGAAGAACGAAAAAGATTTGCATAAAGCTTTGCGTAAAGATTCAAATGCTAAAATCTAATCTAACTACTTTTCACAATGTTTTATATATTACATTTACTATACGTGTTTCTAATTTTTCTAATAATTATCATTGATAATTGTTGGAGACAGAATAAAAAATGGTTTAATTAGTGCAATAATTTGTTTTTACTTTTAGTAAAAGCTATTTTTAAGAAAAATTTCAAATTAATTTTAATTTTTTGTTCTTACAATTGTAATAAGATAAATGTATCTAATAAAAGCTTTTTCCTAAATGTTACAATTTTTGCTGAGTCCAATATTGAAAATTAGTGGTTAGATTCAAAATATATAGGAACATTTCTGAATATTAATTGAAAATATAACATATTCAATAGATATTTTCGATATTCACATGGATGTGATGACAGTAAAGATTTAACTATTCATGCGTAACTATCTATAAATAGCAAGTAAGTCATATTGGGCGTAGTTATTTTTAGTAGTAATCACTTAATGTCATTTTTATGGCAGGAGCTATGCTTTGTAAATCTACAAAGTTGCGAGGGTATAAGTGAGTCATCATGTTAAATACTATTGACCAAACGCTTCGAGGTGAGGCAACGAAAACGTCCCTTCGAGAGACGAGTCATTTGTGAAAGCGCGCCGGAAGTCACGCCACGTAAACCAGTTGGGAGCGTCAAGGCCTCCGAAATATTTACTCTAAATAGCTATGATTATCATTTCGATAGGATAAAAATCGATGACTTTATCGTAGAAAAACGTAAGATAGTAAAGAAATCGTCAAAAATTATAGTAGAAAATATAAGGCAATGACGTAAGCAAATCTAAAATGCTAATCTGCTTACGTCTTACTGCTTAAATTTTCGCCATAGCCATAAATAACGTACATGAGTGCAAAATTATCCTTTTCTAATAATTAAGCGAACATTGCGTCGTTTTTCAAGAAATATTTCTGAACAATGAGTAGTTATTTTTTTAGTGACAGACACGTGGACAAGACACGTGCACGAAAAAAAACAAGCGCGATTGTTCGTCAATGCCTATGAAAAAAACATGCTTACGGTAGATTCATCTTTATGATTAGGGGGTGGATGAAACAACGGTCTCACGTAGAGAGGTAAAGGAAATGAGACGCGAAAGCTGACCTTGCGCGCGCGTATTTCCAACGATCCAGCTAATAATATAGCCGAGCGTATTCATATTCGGAAACGCTAGATTGCGCGTGTCGGAATCCCCTTTGTCCCTCTTTATTCTTCCTCTTCCACTTTCCTCTTACCTTGGACTTCATACGTTTATTCAATTTACTCCCACATTATTTGAATTTTACGCTCAGGTAATAAATAAGTAATGACATTCACGTATATGATAAGATAAACAAGCGAGATAAAAAAATATATTTTTACATCTATTATTATTCTAGCAATATCGATGATATTCTCTAATCTATAATGGTTACAATGATCTAAACATGCTGCGTGTTGCCTATAGTATATATCAAAATAGATAATGTCTTAATTAAACATCGCGCCACTGCAGGCTCCTTTTCTTTCACGCGTCCTCGTTCGTTATCCACGGGTCTCTTCTGCTTCGTCAGCTTCTACGTCGTCGCACACGTGCCGCTGCGTTAAGTATTTCGCTAGCAAGGTCAGCGATAGCGACTTTGCTTCCTAGAACCTGGGGGGTATCACTGATAACCAATAGCGCTCGTTCAAGATGACTCGTGACAGTCATGGCTTGAGGTACTCGGATTATCTTTCTTCTCAGGAAAACAGTCCTCAGGAAAAACAGGCCTAGACCTGGAATAGTTCTTATGTGCGAAGCCAATAATATTTGCAATGAAAATTCAAACGCGAGAGATTATATACTCCTTTTCAATTATTACCTCAATGTAAATGAAACACAAAACCGATTTTGGAGTAAGGTCCATTTTTTTTTCTCAATCAATATAGATCGACTTCAACCATTTAACTTGTACCTTTTTACTTTTTTTCTAATTCTAAAAATTAGAAAAAGATGACGGAAGTAAATTAAATCGGAATAAAAGTCAATTTACATTGATTAAAAGGTTTAAGTTAGGTTTAAGTGTATAATGAAAAGTGTACCGATCGCAAACAATAGAAGTCCAAACACGTTTTCTCACAATTAATGCAAAAATTTATATGTATATCATCATCGTGCTCCCGATCATCGTACGCTGCGATACCGGGTGCATTATTATTCACAAATAAAAAGAAGGCTGACGCACGGTCGGGAGTTGCACTAATCGCTCGCAGTCGGTCCGATGCGACCGCAGCCTCGACGGCCGTCCGATAACGAGGAAAGATTATGCTCAAGGACAAGGTCGCGCCGCGCCGCGTCGCTCCGCTCCGCTCCGCTCCGCTCTGCTCTTTGCCTCGCCACACGTCTCGCCATGTTCGCTCCGGCTCTGCCTCCAAACGACACGAGACATTGCGACAAATCCGCGAGGCGGAGATATATACGCGTGCACGTAGCAACACTAGTAACATGCTGCGCACATGCGTGACGATACAACATTGATGTGTGCGCCGTCGTCCTTGTGACACTGCCGCCGCCGCCGCCGCCGCCGCCGCCGTCGTGAGATCGTCAACAAGAACAAACTGTCAACCAGAATTCCGAAGTACGTTGATGTACAGGCTCTTAGATGTGCCAAATTCTGCTATGATACTTCTTAAACGACTGCTATGTTACTTCTAATCGACAAGATTAATGAAAAAAAAAGGACAGCAAGTTGTTTTTTTTTTTTTTTAAGTAAAGATCAAATTTCATCAAGACTTTTGCAAATTATTTAATATGATTATTTAGATTACCGTTGTTTAAATCGCGCAATTATTGTAGAAGGCAAGTACATCCGAAAATAGAAGCGATTTTCATTGGGTTATCTCGCCACCCAGGTTGCCTCACAATTTGCTTCCTACTTGATATGTCTCTAATTTTAAGCGACTATGTAGGCTCACACACGACAGCTAACTTGCAGAGAGTAACCTTACACTAGTTATGTGTAAGATTAGTGTAAACTAGCCGCAACACGTAACCACGCCTCCCTCGCAACAGTGAGTCGATCTCCCCGAAAACTAAAACTGTCGCAAGGACGTAGACCAAAGATGTTGGACTGTTTTAAAGCGTTTGTACGACGTATTCGGCCGCTCTCGACCTTCGACGTGATTTCTGGTCAAAAAGATCGAACATAAGCCGGCTAGTATCTATACATAATGCTGACATAATATCTATATGCGATCCTCTGACTGTATGGCCATCTCGTTCTTTGAAAAGTTAAATAAAATTCAACAATCTCGACTCTGAAGAGTTTTCGACTTACAGAGAAGAGTAAAATAAGGTAAAACAGAAAATTCATTTAAAACATGAAATAAATCCTTCAAGATTCATTAAAAAAATAAAATGGAAAACTAAAATACAATATATATAATAGTCAGTGATATCAGAAATGGAACAATTGGAGATGGTTTATAATGAAACATTCAGTTTCATTATTATTACAAACCTTGTTTGGCAAAGTTTCGTCACAAACAGCATTATGCAAGACACTGTACGAAGTTTATTTAAGACTCGAATCGGTCTTTCTATATATTCTCTCTGATTCCGATTATACTTCATGAATTTCGAAACTACTTTATAATATCTATGGAAAATAATATAATGTTCAAATATTTAAATTTTAATTCTGTCATAATATATTTTGTCTAATCATTCAATTAAAAAAATCATTTAAAAATTAATTTTACAATTTTGTTATACAAAGCCATGTATACATATTCTTACATAATCTTTTCTCATAATCGCATTTGTAAAATTATTAGAAAATAACATTATGTAATCGATGCTGTGCATTTGAATCTTTCAGAAAAAAAAGCTAGTTCATAAATAAAAATAATTTATAAATGATCGAATAATAACTATATACGGAGATATAAAAAGCGATTAATTTGCTAGATTAAAATAAGATTCTTCGCGATATTTATTCGCTAATATTACGAAAGTGTCAATTGCGTCGCTCGAGGTAAAGATCACTCGAATCTGTACTTGAACTCATCTCGCTGAGTCACTCAGCGCATTATCATCAGATAACGATGAACACACGACAAGATAACCTTCCTTGTGCTAGCGAAACGCAATCAGACGAAAATTCCGACTTCTGCTCAGATAGGCACCTGTTCAGAAGTGCATAATACATTCAATGTAATTCAGCAGCGAGTATACATATCGATTACTAACATGATAAAGCTGTATATAATTATTATGACATTAGATATCGCACAGAAGACTTTTTTATTAAAAGAAATTATAGCCTTGACATTTAACACCAAATATAAACTTTATTTTATTGAAAATTTTATTTTGACGAAAATTTTATTTTAACAAAGAAATTGAAAAATTAAAAATATTAAGATATAAAAAAAACAATGCACACATATATAATACTAAAATTCTCTTACAGCGGACAAGACTTGGTACTAAGTAAACCTGTGTAAAACATTAACATGTAGAGTCTGCGTAACAAACATTACAGATGACGTTACAGATAAATTTATAACACGATCCCCTTCTTCCCTCATAGATTAAAGATCAAAGACTGTATATCTCTCAATGACAGCGATATGTATCCGGCATGAAATCAACATGCAGGATTTTCCACTGCCTTTATCGTAGAGACATTAATGTGGAAAAAATTAGTTTTTCCGCATTAGTCACCTGTGCAAATTTGTTTAAAACGGCGCTTCGACTCATCGTTATTTTATTGTAATGTGTATGTATGCACATCGTATGTGTGCACACGCTCTATTCGCGCCTCCTCTCCTCCTTTCCTCACACTCGTTGTAGGAAGGTTCCACCGGCGCGCGGCGAAGCCGACGAGTGTCGGTGGCACGTAGTTGCTGTTCGATGCGACGTCGTACAAGGACAAGGCCACATGGTCACGGGCGGCCGGAGCGGACACGTTGTATAGATATATATCGACTACTACTAGTCATGATCCCCTCTCCCCATCCATCGTCATCATCGCTGCCTCTTGTCACTGCTACTACTACTACTACTATTACTAACTGCCAGAGAAGGCATTTCTATATCACGACGTGAATGATACATCGCACCAAATGTGTGCGACCACGCGCACGTCGTTTGACCCTACGTCGCGGTCTCGTGGATTTTCAGGGTCACGCAACACGGTAGCGAAACAAAGGATGAGATGTCTTGTCTCGACCCTTTTAACCGTCGTTAATAAACCAAGGTAGGAGCGATATACCCTACTGCGAGCCTTTCAGAATTTTTCAGATGAGTCTTTCATTAGCATTATGTATCTTTAAGGCTTTCTGAATAAAGAGTAATAACACTGACCTAAATCTCGCAATTTTTAAAAATTCTGCATTTTCATTTTATTATGTATGTATATGTTGATATTATTGTGTCTTAATTGATTCTACTCTAGTGAAAATTTGTCTCATAATTTTTATACGAATTGGAACATTTTTCAGAAATATTCAGGAATATTCGGAAAGTTTATCTTCTCTCAGAACTTCTCATATAAGTGAATTCTGAAATATTCTGAAATTTCTCATCCCATAATTTTTAAAAAGTATTTTTAAATTTTTTAGATTTTGTAACATTTCAGAATTCAGATCAGAAATTATACTTACAAAAAATCTTAAAAATCTTACGATTTTTTTTTTATAATTAATATATATGAAACATTCTGAGAAAAGATGTAGATTTTCTGAGAAATGTTCCAATTCGTATAAAAAATGTGAGGAAGTTAAAATTATAGAGAAATTCTAAAAAATTATATGAAAAATTTTGAGAAAAATTTTCATCGGGATAATTTTTTTGTTTGAAATTTAATTTGTTCCAACATTTACTATGTGGTGTTTTTATTCATGTAATATGTTTCTTTTGATACTTTATTGATTACTAAGCAGACACGAAATTACGTAATACGTAATATTTTATGAAAAATGATCTGGTTACTAGATATTGAAAAATTATCTACAAACAGATTTCGCGTTTACATGATATGTAGTAGAAGGTCAGAGTCTATATTAGAGTGCCAACAGAAATTACGAGAAATTAGACTAAAATATTTCGGTATACGAAGATTTCATAGTAAATTGAACAGAGACAACCATATAAATTATTGACTTATTGCCAAGCGGGAGGTACACAAAATTGTATACATTGTTTTAGAAACTATTCTACGTCGCGTTTCTACGATGCTTGCTTATACAAATTCAAAATTATCAGCTTAGTGCCATGCAGAAAATATAACAAGGTGAAAAATATATTACGTAATGTTTGGATTATTTATTTTCATATTCTTATATCTCTGTCGCCACTTGTTGATGTAATATGAAGAAGCATGTTCAATACTGATGTGAGGCGTAAGTCTTTGCTTGTTTGTCAGTTCAATAAAACCGGAAATTTATATCAGTGATACGAAGTCAAGTTTGGGTTAGAATAGACCCCGGAAACGGCCGATAAAAGACAAGGCACGCATACTTCTATCCTTGACTCGTCTTATGGCAAGGTCAGCGTTTCGGAAACAAGCTTAGTGGAAGAGGTCAATGTGGCATGTCGCAACATTTCGTCACATGGATTATGATATATGTACAAGATTACTATCCGGATCGAAAAAAACTGCGTAATGGAAACTATATTCTAAAATATTCTTACAAATGTAATTATAAGACATTAATTATAAGATAAAAACTTATTGACAAAATTCCAAAAATTATTGTTATCTGAATTATACAAAAATAAATATAAAGTCACATTTATTATTATTTAATAAAACTGGGAAAAAGCTATTAATCTCTCGATGCGTTGGACAGATAAAAAATAATAAATTATATGTCTACCGCGCAAATTTGGCGAAATAAACTTCTACGAATTGAATCTTAATTCCTTTTTACTTGAGCTATACCTTACCTGCTAATTACGTAAAACGTTAACCAAACGTAGCTTTTTGCAATTCTGGCGCAATTCTGCGCGAGAAATTGCAATCTCACCTCAGCTGGCAATGCCAGCCAACGACCTTGGCCTTGCCCGAATAAGACGCGGCCTTGGTGGTCGATCGATGCGACTATCAGCCGGTGCAGCGAGAGGGGAACTGGATCTGAACTGGTTCTCACGTATTCCCGGTTTAGATCACATCGCGTGCATCAATTACGACGATCAGTCGCGGCTCGGTCGCGTTTAAAAACTGTGTCACGCGTCATTGTCGTCTTTTGAGCTTTGATCCTTGGATTGGATTCTTCACGTAAACCGCGCGCGCAATAACTTCGCTTATTACTGCGCTCGTACCATATTGCGCAGCTTTGCTATGGATTCCAGCGCAGCGAACACCGTATCAATCACAAACAAAAAAGTTTAAATTCAAGATGACAGTATATGTTTCTCGAAATATTACTCTTTATCGATGAAACGATAATAAACATATTATTGTTGAGAAACATATTAATATCATATTATGATATACGTAATAATATATAGTTACAAATTAATAAATAAATATTTAATTAAAATAAGGAGACAGGATTATTTTATATTGATTCTTTGATCCAACACCTTTAAAGCGTAACGGCGATAAGTATAAGCTTAATATCGAGCTTGGCTTTTCATCTGTGTGTTTAAATTGTTGTTTCGGCGGAAATATGAAAAAAAATGCGAGAATCGGCGTATGATCTTGAAGAAGATTCGACGGGCATGCGCACCCTCGACCTTGGCACGAGGAAATAACGTCTCTCCGCAACGCTGTCGAAAGATTGCATAATGTTACGCGAGACGCGATGGTATATATGTAATTCCGTTTCGCCTCTCTTTTCTTATTCTTCCGTATTCACACTCGTCGCGCATCTTTTGCGCAAACAAGAATCTCGCGCCACTTGACAAGCACGTAACAATTTTTCTGTTCAGTCCAATAGGAGTGAATAATCTCATCACGATGAATTAAAGAAGCACTGTTTCGTTCTTGCATCGAAAATGTTGACTTTGAGGAATTAATTAATGCTTTCAGTTTTATAAATTCGTATTATTTCTTGCGCAAGTCAATGATATTGTGACAATGTGTAAAGAAACGTGCAAAAAGACTTCTTTTTGTTTCTTTCTCCCTCCCCCCTCTCTCTCTCTCTCTCTCTCTCTCTCTCTCTGTCTCTCAAAAAGTTAAAAATATATTTATATAGAATACAGAATATTTAGATTATATTATAGAATACAGAAAAAAACTCAGAAAAAATTTGCTTTTGTTATTTATGCTTGAAAAGATAAAAAAACGAAATGTAGAAAAAAGTGTTACATGTTTGTTTCTGTTGTTGTTATTGACTTTCAGCATCTGTTAGACTAATTTCAATTTATCTTCGATAATATCGGCTACACGCATTGTACATCGCGTGCTACAAAAACATGCGTTATTAGGAACGCGCGTTAATTACTTCCGTCCTGACGATCATTCGATCACGGACATTCGTTATAAATGCGACCTTAGATGAGACCTTGGTTGTTTTACGTTAAATTTCAAGCTCGCCGCTTTAAACAGCTGGACTTTGCCACGCATACGATGTTTAATTACATAAGAAATACATACGTGCAAGATATACATAAATTATGACCCGAAGCAAATATTTAACATATTATTAATAATTTTAATTCGATTGCATGAAAACATTGTATAATAACTTTATATCGTAATTGTTGTACAAAGATTGTTCGAGGATTGTCAATCTGTTTTCAATGGCACCAGCGCGATCGAGCTGAGTCTAGTGAGATATCATCAGTTTGTTTGTCGAACGACCTCGCTCGTACATTCGCGGTCACTTGACGTCAGTTGATGCAAATCGAGTGCCGACTTATCGATTCCATCTCACGTCATCACACGATAGATCACCGGACAATGCAATTTACTGCAAATAGATGTTACCGTAAAAGACCATTATACTATTGAGAATCACTTTGCTGAAACGTAATCATTCGTAATGTACAATCAGTGCTAAGTCATTTGTTATGTCGTAAAGTACAATTACAAAAGATATATTTACAAAATTTTAGAATAATAAAAAATAATTTTGTTTATGGATAGTTAAATAAATTTAAAAAATATATTAGTATCGATAATGTTTCATGACTGTATTTCGTAAACTAATCCGTTGTAAATAACGCAAAATATGTTACGAATTCTCGTCTTAGTTTGTAGCTTTTATAAATTATAATATCTAATAAAATTAAGAGTAATGTCATGACGGATGAAATATAAAGCTGAATAGCCTACTGCAGAAAATTTATTCTTGGCAAAAGCACTGTGTTGTATCTTTTCAAAGCAGCATACATTAGATCCTAACTTAAGACTACGTTAAAATGCTAAATTCGATCTAGTTCACTAACGGAGGGACTTTCCTATACGCAAGGTTTCTCTGTGCAAGTTCGAACTCATAACAAATAGGTTATCGCTTGAGGTCACAATGACAGTAATGTCTGTGGTTGAAGAGTCAAGGATCTGAAACCTTGCAAAGTTTGCTTCAAGTTATGTCTATATCGCGACTGTAACGATGTTGCATGATTGGCATAATACGAATGCAGCAATATAACACAAATAAGTATGTTAAAATTAGAATCTGCTAATTAAAAAAAAATTAAATCTAAATGTAAGTTAGTTAGATTTTATATTGATAAGGACTCAAAAAGAAGGGTTGAAACGTTTATTATTTCGTTATTGTTTTTCACACGAGAATAAAGACATTTATGTGCATCCGAACAGCTGGTTTCGGCTGGATTGGCTTTTTTTTAAATATATATTTTATTAAATCTCTAAATGTATAAAATTTTTTAAAGTAATTTAACAAAAATTTTCAAAATGTTAATCATTATTTATTAATGATTTATCTAAGATAAAAATTATAGTTTTTAATCGAGTGTACGATTAATTTAATATGATATAAAAATACCTGTTTTGAGTTATACAAATACGAGTCTAACATTTTACACTTAAACTCGGTTAGGTGGCCAAATTCGTCGTTTGGGACATTTTGGGACAAAGGAACATGTCGACATTATTCTCACTAAAACTTTGCATCCTTGACACATATAAAAGCTACGGCCGACGTAACCCGGGCAAAGAGGCCGTTTCGTTTGCGAATCAAATAGACCGGTGTGGCGAGGCAACAATGCCGACGCACAAGATGAACTCAATAGTTTACGATGATCGTGAGACCACTTCTTCAAAATTTAACATGTCTCTTGAAATATGTATAACATCTTAAAAACAAAATATGAAAAAAACAAAGTACATAATTCATTTTTTTTTTTTCAAAAATGTTTTTCTAATAAAATAATTAAAAACTGTTAATTGTAAAAAAGGACTAGTTTGTTTTGAAGGAGAGATTTGTTTGTGAGAAAAATATTTTTAGGTAGACAGTTTACTATAAAATTTCCGAAAACTGACTCTTTTTCTCTAGAACGCTGAATATTCTAAAAATTCTGAAACTCGTTATACATACATATACACACATATTTTCAGGGTCATCACGTCTTAGCCCCTTCACTTCCGTCGATGACTAATACTTGTCTGGATGGTTCCTGATCCATTGCAATTTAAATATAATTCAAAAATAAGAAATAGTTTTAAAATACTCACAATATAAGTTTCAAACTTTAAAATACTTTTTTATTGTTTTGTCTGTAATAGATAATTTTTTACTGAATTTCGGTGATTGGAAAATTATGCAATTTTGAAAGTATTTTCTATTTTTTGTTGAAAAATATACATCGTAAACATATTATAAATGTAATGAGACGGAAAAGATATCATATATAAAAGAAGATTTACTTGGATCTTTTTTAAATAATAATCGTCACAGAATCTAATCATCCATCACGTTATAGCAATATAATAGACAATAACAAACTTTGTTTTTATACATTATGCGAATACTTCGCTTTGGAAAGCTAATATAGAGCTAGAGAGATCAAGGCTGCTCCGCGAACAAGCGTTTGACTTTTAGCCACGTGTTTACAGTTGCTGAGCAGGTACTCGTGGCTTATCAGACGTTTTAGTATACAACGAAATTAACATTTCAATCAACGTTCTATGCGCGTGGAACAGTATAACTATAAGTGATGTGCGATATAGACTGACCCAACTTCACACTTTATACCTTTTGTATTTTGTTTTCTCTATCTTTTCATGTAAAATAGAAGATAAAATAGAAAATCAGAAAATAGATTTCCTCTTAATTTTTATCCAAAGTTTTAATATTTATTTATATGCTTCTTGAAAATGACTCGGCAAAATTGAGCTATTCAAGTATTTTGCATACACATCCATTAGGATAATTAAATTGGCAAAAACAAAACGAAACGAAAATCGACCAAGTTTCGTCTCGTGGAAACGAGATTGCGTTATCGCATTATGCAGCCAATTAAAATCGATCGTTCGACATTTGTTGCCCTAATAATTCAGAGAACCAAGGCGGATTCAAGGCCGCGTGACGCATTTGTTTAAACGAACAATACGACTCGCATTGATTTCTGACGACGATTCTTCAAGGCTAACCGTAAGAATGCGCTAATACCGTATATGCCTTCAAAAAAATAAGACTCTCCACGGCAGATGTGAAAGTAATCTTTCTTAATCTGTTACATAATTAGAAGTATCATTTTCAGCCGTCATTTAATTGATTCAATTTCATACAATTTATATTCAATTCTGTCTTCGCTTTTGATCTCTTCAATCGAATTTAGGAATGTATCTCGGAGATCTTTGTACCTTCGTGTCCTCGAATTCTAGGATCTTTGGCTGTTAAACGTTAACTGTTCCAGTATATATTCGGGACGGAGACGTTTCTTAGTCCGACTCGATCGCTATTTTTAGACGTCATTGACATTTGCACGTAGAGACGTTCGACCGTCTGTGCACGCACCGCGTGACGGGATTAAGTTTATCGTGAATTATCTTGATTGTTAGGATTTGTTTTTTTTTTCCGCAAAACTGAAAAATGTATAAGACAGCTCCGGAAATACTTAAAACTTTTCAAATCGAAAGTTAAAACAATTGTACCTCTTATCAGAGACCATTTAACTAAAGAAATGTGTTCGATTCAGAGGTAAACATTCAAATTGGGTCTTTTCTTCAATCGATTCCATCACTATTCCCTCTCATCCAGCGCCCTCTCGACCGCGCACATTTTCGCTGGTCCTCGCCCACGCGTACCCTTCAGAATACGCGTCTACGGTCGATCGGGCCATAATAATAAGGCGAGGAGTATAAACGCCGGCTTTCTCATTGTTCGAGCTTTGGATGCGCGGGTGTTTTCACGATATTTTTGATATCCCCTGTGATGGAGGCGATTGAAAGATGTGAAAAAATGTGCGGACACATCTTCGCTTTGCGAAGACGATTGTCTCTGTTTAGACTCGTACATTCGCCGCGTAATTTTCCAAAAAGTGTAATGGACAACTAGCGGCTGGCAAGCTTACGATCAACATTCTTAACAACAGCCACGACTTATCTTTGCCTTGCAAAAATTCAAATACGAAGAATCTATGATTTTTATAAATATGCTTTATATAAAGATATTATACCTACATTTTTCTTTATACGAACGAAAATTTATGATCTGTAAATTTAGGTCAAATAAATGATACAGTACGTTATATACATATTTATATATATATTTATATATATATTTATTTATATAATTATTAAATATTTTACATATTTTAAGTATATAGATTCTTATTTATTAACATTACATATGATTAAATATTTCTATTAAAGAAGTTCATATATAATTTTGATATCTTGCTAACTAAATTTATCTAGCAGCTATAACTGATATAATGGAAGTTAAAGCATTAATCCGCTTACTTAAGGAAATTTAAATAAACTCGTGGGTATACAATTATTTTAATATAATATGCGATATCCAGAAAGAAAGTTTCACCAATTGGCCTTTAGTCATTGCGACTGTTATTGTTGCAAAACTATGTGGACAATATAGTAGGAGGGGAAAATACAGAGTATAATCTACTTTACTTTCACCGAGCCTTCATGATAATATGGATTTCCAACAGTGAGAGTTGTCTGTGTCATATATTACGTCTCGAAAAATCAAAATTTTTTCCCTTTTCATTGGAATATTTGAGAGTCTTATTATTTTTACTCTTTATGATATTTTATATCTAATATTTTGATATTTAAACTATTTTTTAAGCACTGTTTAAATTGATTTAAAGCCAATTAAAAATATAATCATTATAAAAATAAAAAATAAATTTTACTATTTTACTATCTAATTTTATCTTTAATTTTCACATTAATTGCGAAATTTACTTGAATTTTGTATCACTTTACTCAAAAATTCTGTTCTTAAAACAGATCGGTGTGAATCGACTCATTCACTAAATTCAAAAAAATTAGATTATTGTGTAATATCGTTGATAAAAGACTCTTTATCAGCCGTTGATTTATCACGACTCCCGACTCGTAAATTTCTCCAAACCATTTCATTGGAACGGTGACAGGTTGCAAATCTAAAGAAGCAAGAGAATCTTGAACAACGGCGCGTGGAACCCTAATCGATCGGCGCCCTTGACATGTGCTCTGGTTTCCCATGGCAAGTCAATGCCAGAATAATTATAAGCGAGAATATACAGTGGCGAAATAATTTGAAACGAACCGTTCGCTTAACCTTATTAAACAATTAAACATCGTTACTAAACACAGGTTTGATATACGACTGTCATACATATGAGTAATCTGAGCGGCCTACTTATTTTACTTTCATTTTGAACGAGAGAATATAATTTTGTGTTTTTTTTTTAAGTTACAATTTTAACTCTTTTTTCTGCTATATTTACTATATCATGAATTTTTTACTGCTCTGAATTAGGGTTGAATAAGCTAACTTTTTTTTAACTATGTTAAGTTAAAGTTAACAGCCTTAAAAATTTAACTTAATTAAAATACAAGTTAATCCATAATAAAATTAATAGAATTAAAAGTTAAGTTAATAAAAAAAGTAATTAAAAAGTTAAAAGTTAAATTTGATTCGAACGAAGAACCAAAAAAAAAAAGAAAAAGTTTGACTCTGTTACATAATTTTTCATATTTTTCTTTTCTTACAGCTTATTTATTAAAGAATCTGCTTATTTTTGTTCACAAGTAACGATTATACAATATAAAATTATTAAATTATATGCTCATTAGCCTCTCGCATTGTACCTAAGGATTGATTTAAAAAAAATCAAATTAAAAGTTAATAGTTAGCAATAAAATGTAACTAAGTTAAGTTAAAATTAATTAACTTTTAACTTTTCAACTTAACTTTTATCTTTTTAACTTAGTGCACTACCCAATCCTGCTCTTAGTATAATTTCCAATAGTATATTTCCTAGCATATAATTTCCAACAGTATATTTCTTAGCATATAATTTCTAATAATGTTGCAATACATAACTTCTCTCAGAGAAGAAGAAATTTTACTATATTTAGCTTAAATGTCAAGAAGGTTTATTCATTATTAGCCATATATTCATCCATATCTTGTAATTATTAATAACTAATTATTAATGCTAATTAGAATTCATTCTCAATATAGTACTTTTATCTAAACTTATATCTGTAAATGCTTCTTAATCTTTTATATATATATAAAAAACAATCTTTTTAATTTCATCTCTTGCGCTAATTGCGTAACTTCTTTTAATAAATGTGAATTTTTTTCTAACATTAATAAAACGTAATCTATACGTGCTCGCATCATGCATTATACTATTGCCAGATTTTAAGCATTAAGAAAATACGCGACATGATACGTCACATGTGACCTTACTCACGCACCCCTCTGCGCATCCCGTAGGCAGAGATTTCTGGCTGAGATCTCTGGCACGTGTAGCGCTTCCTCAAGCCAGTTCAATATCGAGATAATTACAATGTTCCGTGTCGTTCACGGGCGATCGACTATACTCGCCCACGTGCTGTACGCGTCGTGAAACTCGAAAGCGGCTGTTCACGTGGGCCACGTGGTGCGCCGCCGTCTCACGCTTTCACGAGCGTATAGCCGCCCTGTTCCGCGTCGATACAGCGGGTCATTGCCCTCCTACAACTCGCCGTATATGCAGGTTGTGTAACGCGAACCCAAACAATATGTAGGTCGCGCCTATTTCTCCCACTTTTGGTCGCCTCGGTCTATCGCGATTACATCAACTATCGCTTGGTCCGTTGGCTGAAAAAAATGTTGCTAATGAGATGATCTTCTCTCTCGCGATCACGACTGTATCTAATTCGATGCTTTCTATTCGTATTTTTAATTCTTTAATCTTAAATGCCTGACTTACAATATCTGTAGCAAACGTGATAAAAAATGAGGACAGTATGCACAATCAAATTATACTTGTATTATATAATTTTTTTAGATAATAACATTATTTTGACTAGTTTGTTTGATAAATATATCTAGTATTTGAATAAATGAATGAACATGAATACCAGTATGAATACAATTGTTTTTATATGAGAAATGAATAAATACGTATTTTTTACTCAATTTGAATGAGTCTATTTATGAATATGATTATGAATATTTTCGATTTCGCATTCATTCCCACTTTGTGAGACCATAACTACATTATTTAAGGAGATTCTCGCGTTTGATGAAATATAAGACAAGTCTATAATATACATGTAAAACCAAAGTTAATAATATCAATAATCTAGAAAAAATTTCATTGACTTTTACCATTTTGAAGATATTTAATTCTAAATTTATAGAATTTTATATTACAAGTTGAAGATATAACTTTATTCTGTAATTATTCTTTTTTAAATTGAGACACCTGCGTATAAGGCAGTAATTTAAAAATCGTTAGAATTATGAAGTAAACATTTAAGTTTGTTCTCGTAAAGTTCATTTAACTCAGTGATCGCATATTGGTCATTTTACCGCACTCTTCCGTTTTCTATTTATATCTTTCAATTTATTATATTTTTACCTTTGCGTAAATGTTTGTTAATGTTTATTCATATAGTAGTGCGAAAATAGATGACGTAAACACGCTTATATCTACATAAAATTTGATATATTTGCAATGGTCGGTCTAAAAGATCGTAACGCGCGCACTCGCGTTAATGTTTATCGTCTTCGCCAGTCTCCGCCATTATTATATTTTTATAAATAAAAAATAAAATTGTTATAATTTCCTTATTATTTCGTTACATATCAATAATTTTAACATATAAATATAATTATTTCCAGTAATTATTACGTTCCTTTGTTTTTAATTGATTAATATAAAGCATTATTAGAACATTTTTTATTAATTATTGCTTATAGTAATTATAATCATTTATTTATTCTAGTTATAACACATATACATATGAAAATATATTTCGGTCAAAATAACCAGGATACGCCTGACTAACGTTAGTTTCGAAACGCTTCTACTTCCGGGTTAAGGAATTTGTAAGAGCATAAAATACATATATTAATTTACGCTTTAAAGAAACTACATACATGTGAAAGTTGTGTTCGTAACATTCTGTTTTATTGAACAACACATTTTTATAGATTATTTATTTTATTTTATATTAGTTATATAAACAAAAATTTTTTAAAAAATAACAAAAATCTAAATTTTTTAATATAAATATTTTAAATACTAAAAACGACTTATGTATTAAAGTTTTATTGAGATTCATCAATTAGTTTATAACAAATAAATATTTTGTTTATTTACTGAACAATTAATTTTAATTAGTCTGCATCTCAATGTAACATTACATAAATATTTTTAAATTCATAAAATACTTATATTATATAAAAATTGTAATTTTTATTATTATTTTATAATACACTTTCATATATTGCCATTAGAGTATAAATTAAAAAAATATTATTTTTAATTGAAACTTTTGATTCAGATTGATCAACTGTCCCTAATTTTTTTGTGTTACTTTTAAATGCAATTTAGAATAATCTGTAATTTTTTTCAAATAATTCTTAACATATTGGACATATTGGAGTAATATTTTGCTTTTTATAACCTTTTTAAACTGACCATACAATTTACAAGGAATTTATATTCTTCAATGAAAAAAACTAGAATATATATCAAATGGACGATGCGTATATATCAAATATAAAATATCTTGCAACTTTTATTTTGTCATTTTGAACATACTTAATAACATATAAAATTAACAATGATTATGTATAATGGCATAAGATATTGTTAGTAATCTTTTTATTCCATTATTTTAATCGTTTTACATATTATTTTGAATAAACTGTCTATTGACTAGGAAGTAGCGCGAGAACCTCCTTAATACATTTCTTAGTAAAAGCACTGGCGATAGCTTTCATTTTCTCCTCGGTGTAAATGTTTCTTAAACTTTAATTAAGCTCGAAAGTAGAATCTTTTACGGACTGTAGCGCAGTTAAGCAATTACGCTTGTTTATAAATCAACCGTAAGAAAATGTACCAAGCTAACAGATAGTCTCTGGCGAAGTACTCTTATCAAGAGTAGAGTAAACATCTTAAATTTTATATCCAAGTTCAAATTTTAAATAAAAAAAATAAAACTAATGAACGAAATTTAGTATAACAGTAAAATAAATGATCTTTTATCACAAAAATGTATTTGAATATCTACTATAGGTCACTAATTACGTCAAGAGGAAAAAATTGCTTATCATAAAGCTTTTTTAAATTTATATTTTATTGGAATGAATACGAATATTCGTAAAATATACATTCATGAATAAATATTTTTGAAAACTCAACAATTTCGAATGAATATATAAATTAATGATCGAATTTGAATGAATAAAATTTATAGCTCAATTACGAATATTTTGTATTCTTCGAAATTTATACTAATTTTGACACTGACCAGTGTCAAAGATAAGATAATCAGCATTTACTCTTAAACAAAAAATGATACTTTACGACATTTTCGCTATCAAATGCGAATCATGTTATTTTTGTAATTATTATGATAAATCTAGCATAATTACATACAATCTCATTATATCGTGTTAATTACATTGTATTCTAATTGTATTGCGTTATCTATTTTACAAGTACGTGTTACTTTTATTTAATGCGTGCAATGAAATCTATGGGATGCCGATACAAATAAAGTTGAAAGATAAAGGTCTGACCTTGTCGAGTGAGGAATTGATAAGAGTTGTAATTCACATATTGTAACCTTGGATTATGTGTGTACGACTCGTGCAGCCTTGAATCGATTAATTTGAAATAAATAATTCCTCGAAGTGGCCTTGCGATTAATTCTGAATCATTTAGTCGCGGGATGGTATTAGGCGATATCAAAATGTCGCAATGTTCAAGCCTCAACGATTCGCGATATCATAATCAAGTTCAGCGTACGTCTAAAACGCGAAAACACATTTAACTTGAAATAATAATAAGATAAAATATGTGCTACCGTGATATTTATATACGTAACATAAACAGCAGCAAAGATATGATAATAATTTGAGTTCTTCAATATTAATTTTGATTTAAAAGCACATAAGTTTCAAGTGTTGCATACATTGTGAAATTTATGCTTATTGTGAAGAATATTTTTATGCGTATATCTCCGACATAAACACCAGACACCGCACGTGAAACGTGAAATATTTTTTTTTTGTATATTTATTATTCTCATTATATTACCTATAGAGCAATTTAATTGATTTGCAAAACTTATTATCATAAACAATGCAAGCGTGCGAACCAGGAGTCGTGCAGAAAGCGCGCTTTCGCTAAGATATTTTTGCGCGGATTAAGAGCATCTCTGACGTCGAAATCCAGGAAGATAAAGAGATCACCAAGAGTTTCGCGAGTTGCGCTCTCTCGTTGATCGTCAGGTCACGCTTCGACTTTTCGAGCTCTCGAAGTACAGGACATAGTCCTGTTATTATTAAAATCCAGTTATTTGATTGGTCTACCACAATTCCGGGATATATATCACGAAGTCGTGCACTTTCTTTTTATGAATACAATTTTTCCACAAAGAAACTCAAGATTCTGCTGCTAAATTCTTATGTCAAATATCGTGTTAAGTTTTCATTAGGCCAATTGAAAATCAATTGAATATATGGTTTTTCTTTCTATTAATTCGTAAAATAGAACTGAATTTTTTCAACAAACGTCGCTAAACGATATAATTGACGATGATAGAGTGGTGCAACTTCACTCGTTGCTGCAACCAGGAAATGAACTGAAGTAGAATTGAAAATTTTTTGCGATCGTGACTGCTGAAAGTATGCCAACTTACAAACGAGAAAAGGGCAAAGCTGATTGGTCAAAGAGATAATCAAATATGAATATTAATGGATGCTAAAAGGTTGATATTTTACACATTTAAGTGTAATTAATATTGAAGTTAAACAAACACAAAATCTAATTTACATGATAATTTTTTAATACATATTTTGTTTTTATTAATTAAATTTCAAAATTTAATAAATAAATACATATGAGAAAAGAGGATCATATTCGATCAAGGCGATTCTTAGTGTTTCATAATATATGATACATAATATATGGTACAAATTTTTTATAATTTTCAGTTCAAACACTTATTTATGTTGAACATTTTTTGATCTGTTTTTTTTTATTTAATATTGTCAATAAAAATAAAAATAAAAATAAAAATAAAATTATACATACTATACATTAAAAAATTATCATATTTAACTAGACATATAACATTATTATGACACGCAATATGTAGACAACTAAAAAGTTGCAAGAAATACGCGAACGTGCACTTTCTTTCTAGAAAAAGTAAGAGTTGTAATATTGCTAGCGACAAATGCATATTCAACGAGTTCAATATATTTTACTTATTCAAAATGCTTTTTCCTTGATTATAAAATTCAGCTAAACCGATTATTAACTTCAAAACTTCAACTTATTTATTAAAATATTTTGCTGTCATCGATAAATATTTCACATATTTATAATATAGATGCGTACAAAATGAAATAATTTAAATAAAAATAAAATAATATAAAAATGCACGATCATATTTTACATTTTTAAATGTTATCCACGTATCATATGAGATAGAAGCAAACATCTACATTCATGTTCTCAAATAAACACCAAGAGCTTCAACGTTTCCGTAGTGTAGTGGTTATCACGTGTGCTTCACACGCACAAGGTCCCCGGTTCGATCCCGGGCGGAAACATCTTTTTACTCTAGCTAAAATTTTTGCTTACACAATATATATGCAAAAGTTCGAACTATGCTCTCCGTTGCCTAAAAAATGATGTTTCCGAACTACACATGATAACCTACATTTATATTATATTTATACAGAAACTTTGAACCCATCGCTAGTATTATAATAAGAGGACGAACGTAAAAAATGGTTTCAAGCGTAAATTTAATGAAGTTTATATTTTTTGTATTTTTCAAACTTATAAATTTTAATATTAAATCATTTCATTACTTTAAAAGTAGTGCAAATAAAAAAAATTACATTTTTCAGAAAAGAAGAAAAACAATTTTTCAATCTAATAAAAAATTGATTAATCAAACAATATCGACAAAAAATATATCTATTTTTAACATGATCAAATGTCATCTTTGTTATTTTCGTTTCATAAACCTTAAAAATCTATCTTTTTTTAAATTGTGATTTTGACAATTTTTTATGAAGTTAAGTTAAATCACTTTTGATGGATAATGTTTACTTAATAGCACTGCTGCATGTTAAAGCCGTTGTGTATATTGATTTAATTAGAGTATAAAAATAAAATGCAAATATTTCGAATCATAAAATACATATTTTATCTAACAGCACAATAAAGTGTATTGAGTATTTCACGGTTTAATCGGTTTATATATTTATAATACAAATCTCTTTCAATTTATATACGACGGCTTTAATTGTGCACATTAAATGCGTGCAATCGAATTCGTTATAAATCATTCATGGTAATAACTCATGGAAAATCATGAGTTGTATCATTCTTGAAGTAAGGGAGCGAAATGTTCTGTATAATTTAAACTTCTCAAATCATAATTGTGCCAAAGTTTACTTGGAAATGAGATACAAATTTTATTTACTAGCGTTTCCGCAGACACAAGGTTTCGTCGATAGAATTTCGCACGAAGATTAAATCAAATGGCGAATTTAGGAAACGTTGATCTTTGTGTGCGCGAGAAATCTCATATGTGTTATGAGAATGCCGGATCGCTGGGGTAGGGCAGGTCGAGCCGTCTCAAGGCCAGTTAGGCACAAGGGCAGCTTCAGTCTAGTGTGAACTCGACCGCGCCCTTCGAGGTCATGCCATCCCATTCTCGCATCTTTATTTTTCCTTCAACAAGTCAACACGATCAGCGTTTCTTTGTGTTTCAACCACTCAAAAACAAATGAATTAATTCGAAGATTAATGATTTTTGTGTAAACAAATCAATTAAGATTATTTAACTTATTAATTATCATTATTCACCCAAATAGCAACGCTTGTAAAGCGCTGAAAAAGCAATTATATATGCTTTTTTATCGCTTTGTAAGTGCTGTGTGCTATTTGGGTATTCTTTGTTATCAGATTAATATATACATATTTATGATTTTTATAGAATAAGCATATTTAAGTCATAAGTATATTTTATCAAATTGTAACACGTATAATGTTTTTTTTTTCATTCTGATAATTTTTTAATTCGTAATATAAAAAAGAACTTCGTCAATTACCGCAGTATGGTAGGCCTAATTGTATCAAAAAGATTTTTTTTCTCACTGAACCGAAAGGTCAGTCTTAATGCGTATGAGAAACTCGATGAGCATTGTCATTGAATTAATTGCTCGTTGGGTAGAACAGATAAGCCCATTGGTGCGTATTCTCTTCGCTCCACCCGTCTCCCAGAAGTACCGAATCGCTTCATAATTGGATGTCACGCGATAGAAACGACCAACAGATCAAGGTCCTATCGATGAAAGAGACAAGATTGCTTCGGCGAACTTTTTTGAAATTATGGACAAGATAAGTAATCAATTATTATGATGGTTTAATTTATCTATAAAAAAAAAACAAGAAACAAAAATTCAATGTTTTTTAACAAAACACTTTCAAGAAATTTTTTCTTATATCTTATCAAATAGCAATTGCCACAATCATTTACCAAATATGAATAAAGCCTTTATTACCTACATTTTGTACAATTACTAGAATTTAATCAATTATATTACATTTTTTAAAATAATCAATTAAATTTAAAGTTAATATAACTATAATTGTATTTTGACTGTTTCGATTGTGCAATTAATGACAGATTATTAAAGAAAGATTATGGCAAATAAAGTATAAACATGGTCTTATTGATCCAAGACAGAGTGTAGTTCGAGAGACGAAGGGGTTGAGTGAGATAACCGATTTTTAGCGCGAACTTAGCTGGGCTGAACCTTGACTGGGCAAACAACGAGTAGGATGGGAAAAAGGGCGGCGCAGTCTGTAAGAAAAGGAGGGAAAGGGAGACAAAGAACTGAAAGATCTCATTCTCCCTCATTCCTTTAACGCGTTGCACGCCACACTCGCTCTCAGCTCCCGGGGTTAACGCACTACGGTAGACACAAAAATCCCCTCAAGGTCGGTGCATCCCTGTCTGTTGGTTCGTCCGTTCCATGGTTGACCGTCTCCTGCCCCACCCCCCGGACAACCCCTCAGCATCCAATGCCCCTCCAACGGGACAAATGCACCCACGCGACCGATCTTGTTCGACTTCAGGGCCGCGCAAATGAAAGCACAGAAATCTATTTGAGCACATCATGCGAGACAAGTAACCATCGATCAAATTCGATTAAATTCATATTCTTAAATCTAGTTATCACTTATTAAAATTTCCGTGTTAAAATAATCTTCCGAATTTTCATGGTAAAAGTAAATTCTGATCTGAAAAAGTATATGTGTATATGATGTAAGAAAAGTATTACTTCGATAGTAATTTCATAAAGCAATAAACGGCGGGCTGAACCTGGATGAAGAATTCGCGAATATGCAGAAACTTTGTTTCGTCATGAATTTGGATCGTAAACGCCATACAATGCAGAGAAAGAATGAAGAGGAAGGAGAAGAGAAGAATAATCGAGAGCAAGGATCGCGTATGGATTGGTATGAAACGACGAGTGCATCGGGTGAACGGCCGGCCGTGCATCCAGACTGCAGACGTTCAATAAAAATATCTTACGTTAGCCTTTCTCTCTTCTGACTATCGTCTACCCTCATTCATCGCCAAATTATTTTTATTGCGAATAACCGTGCGGCGCTTCTTACCAACGTCAGCTGACCACGTTTTCTTATTCAATTAAGAGACTAGTAGAACAAAAATTTGTCCATATTATTTTTATGGTTATCGATATACTATTTAAATAATTAAACGGTTCTGATAGAATTTTCACTCAAATGATAGTTGAATACATTTCAATAACAGTTTAGAAACTATAATATTAACGAGTATCGTTGATACGAGTAGCTCATGATAATTGGTACGAATAACTCGTAATAATAATTAAGTCTATTTCAACATGGAAAGAGCAATTTCATTGAAGCTAATCTAACAAGTTAGCTAAGTATAGATCTGAAAATAATTTTATTGGATTATTGAAATAATTATGTAAGATGTTCAAATTGATTGCTAAAATGTCAAATTTTTTTGCAATATATACTTATCATGCTTGAATTTCCTATATAATTATTTTGATGGTCCAATAAAATTATTTTTAAATCTATATGTAGCTAAATTTTTAGATATTTTAGTAAAATTGTACTTTTTTCAAGAAATACGCAGAAGTGCAATTTACTGTTTTACAAGGATTATTTTTTGGTGTCCCAGAATAATCACGCAAAAACTGATCAAAATCCGTGAAATACATATGTGGAGTCTGTCCTTGTTAGCTAAAAAAGTTAATTTTCTTAGTTTTTTAATTTAGTTAAAAAAAAATTAACTTGAATAAAACAAATTTAACTTAACTATGTTAAATTTTTAATAGCTGTTAACTTTAATTTAACTTAATTAAAAAAAAAGTTGAGTTACCCAACCCTGCCTAACTACATTTAATGAGATACTGTCATAAATATAGAAGCCAATGATCCAGATGGACTTTCGCTCTGTCAAGTATAAGCGCGTGCTATCTTCTTATTGATACGACCGTAGGACAATGCACTCGTTACCGACGTAAATAAGTACACAAAAAGACAGCGATCGAAGCTTTTAACTCGAACCGTTGAGATCTATGAATCGCCATCGTGGATAAATTCTCTGCGTCTCTTTTCGCTAACGCAAAAGACTTCTGATTCATTCTAAATTATTACGAGTCAACCGAAGAACAGTGTATTCTGGTCGAACACTATTGTTTCCTTGCGACGCGACGTCGATCGCAGATTTCTGGAATGGTCGACCGTTAATCCCGAGTCCCGACTCGGTCCTAAAAATATCGAAAAAGAGCACACAGTCGGTGCATTCTGCTAACAACGCTAATGCTCAAATAAATCTTTTTTATGAGCTTTACGAGATAATGAGACAGATATTGAGACTTTCATAAATCACAATTCAAATCAGTACAAGGAATATCGAAAAAAATATTTCATGTTATAAGTTGTTTGATAATTTTTTTTAATTTAATTATATATTTTTCACGAAATTTTATTTAAAAAGAAATTATTAAATTTTAGATTTTGAAAGCATGTGTGACATCAATAATTGAATGGATTGAAATGTTGTTTATGGACTAATTTTATTCTAAATAGAGAAATTTTTTAAAACTGTGATTTTTATCCGTCTTAGACATCACGTCGTATGTCGTTAAGTCGCGACTGTTGAGATGATTCGAGGTCTGAGTCACTGGAAATATAATCCGAATATATGGTCGACTATGACGCACAAGGTCAAGGTTTCAAACGGTTATCAAGAAATAAATTAAAGTACCTCTTTATGCTGTCTACGGCATATACTGGCGCGACGGCGCGCGGCGAGCCAAAGATAATCACTCTATAACTATGCGATTTTTCTATCATTCTCAAGTATATAGAATCTGTGAAGGCTAAAACTTATTTAGATTCGCACTATCTTGGCATACATAACGTACTAAATTTAATGCATTATTAGGCCTACTGCATTGTTAATCAATAACATCTTAACAATTAACGTATAATTGATCGATAACAGCAACGCCGTTGTATCTACCTTTAAAGCTTACATTACAACGACTAAACTTGGGTAAAATTATAGTCTATAGACATACGGAAAAGATGGTCATAGACTATAATTTTTCTAATAATCGCTTAGTAATACATTTTTACAGTCATTCTAAAAATAACTAATATTTACAATAGTTTATGTGCATTAATGCATTAGTGCATTTTTGTAGTCATTCTCAAAAATAAACAATATTTACAGTAGTTATGTGCATATATTTTCACAATATATATCGAAATAATCGAGGAAATAAAATTGTGAAAATTATGATATTTTTACTTTCGATGCAAAGTTTTGCGTGTATCCACTAAAAGCTACTATAACATCGAATAAATTATAATGAAATTGTCGTAATCAACGTTATATACGTAATAAAGGTACGTAATAAATTGTAATGTGACCTATAATTTTTATTTTCATTTTCACTATTTATTTCTAAATACTATGGCCATTTTTTTCCGTCACAGTTGGGGAAAGAAAGTCATTAACCAAGTAATACACGCATATGAGTATTGTTTTTCTTTTAATTATAGAAAAAAAAATCTTTAGTTTTCTTAACTTAAAATAATTATAATTAAATAATTATTCTTAAGTTATTGCAATAGTATATATCTTTATAATTATAACTAAATTATATATAATTATACATATATTTCTATTAAATATATAAAATTATATGTTTAATTTATAATTTTACAAAATGCTATATGCATCTTTAGCATAAAACATATATGGCTATCGTTTCTCAAAAAGTTAAATAAAATGGTCAATATGCATATGTTATAATATATTTTTATAATATTAAATTTCTGAGTGTTTTCTCTTTAATTTTAATAGTATTTATTACTTTAAGTGTCAATAAAAAATGATAAACTAAACATACACTGGCGTTGCGTCGTGAAAAAATGTTACGTTGAAACTAGTGTATATCATGGATCTAATGCATCTACGACACCGATTAAAGATTAAGAAATAAAAATAAAAGTATATTTTTCACATTTTAAAAAATTATGATCATCTTTATCGAGTTTACTCTATGTATTATTCTAACAGATTACGAACTATCCATCAATCGAACAATTTCAGCTGAAACAGACATTTATTCAAAAAAGTGATCATGCAGTTACAGCAAAAATGATCTAATTGTAAGTATGAAAAATAACTAAAGTAGATAAATTTCTAGCAAGTACTACGACATTGTATTGCACCTAATCGTATAGATGACAGAGATAGAATTTAGATTTGTGTAAATAAATATATAAATTCTATGCGTATGACATAATTTTCTATCAGATACAAAAAAACAGCTATAATTCTGAAGCAGCAAAATATTTTTTTGCGTATTACGTATGTCCAATTTTAGGAATTTCTCTTATATCAATATAAGCATAAATTATCACAACGTAGATTAAAGAGTCAATCCGGCGAATTCAAATGAGAGAGAGAGAGAGAAAGGGAGAGAATTATAACTACGTTTTAACATCGTATTATATTATTTCTTCTGTTAAATATCTAAAATCGATCATTCTCTTAATAGAGAACAGAGAAAGTAAATCATTCAAACGACCTCTGATTAAACAGTGTTAGTAAAACGGTCACGATAATCCTCGATTTGCTCTTACCTCGTTGAAGAATAAATCGATGGTTCGAGCAATGTCAATGTCAGCCGTAGGACAGATCGGCTCTGGGAGATGGGAAAGTAACAGCAGCCTTTGACATTACGTCATCGTGACGTCAGTCAGCAACCCCTTCATTGCTATCACTAGATTTGCCCCGACAAACGACCGACTCTTCACCCCGCGTATGGATCATCTAACCTGAGGCGTGGACGCACCTTCGCGTCAGTCCAACCTGTTGATCTAGCTGAGAATAAACTCGATCTCTCATTATGGAAAATACCAAGATTCTGACACGAGCGAGCGTTCTCAAGAATCGATTTAAACTCGTTAGCGTCATCGAAGAGCCGATAAAATATCGTTCGATTAACGATAGTGTCTGTTTCATCCTGATTTCTTGAATAGGTCATGAATATACGAGTTAAATAATTTAACAATAAGAATTTATAAAACTTGCTATATGAAAGAGTGCCATTTAATTTATAGAATTGCGATATAAATGTTACTACTTCCCTTCTTGATTTATATTAAACTGGGAATTCTATTCTATTCTATATTATTACATCACGTTTATATTACGAAATAGCATATTAATTTTATTTGCAAAGTTTATTAATATTAATATAATTATCCAATTGTAAATATTAATAACATATTCTATTTTCATTTTATTATCGTTCCATGAATTATTCCAAGCCATTGATTCCTAGAATAATGATTAAAGTAGAACGACAGAACAATAGTACAAAACAAACCGAGATGTCAGAAGACAAAATAAGCAAGGAGAAGATGACAAGGAAAAATTTACACATATGAAAAGGTAGTTATTCAAAGTAAGATATTGCAACAAAATCTTTAGAAATATTTGCTGCAACATCTTCGAAACAGCATTTTTCCTCTTCAATGAATAATATAAGCTCTTGCAAAGACAAAGGACGCGTATAGAACAATCGGTGTCAAATATGATACTATGGGTAACACATGGTATCGAATTGTCTTGGTCTTATTGGATTTTCGGGTGGTCCAAAACGGAGAAAAGCTGCACGCGCAAGAATTTCGATCGAGTCGAACGCAATACGAGCTGCCAAGATGGCTAATGGAGTTTTTTTCGTTTTGCGAATCATACTTCGGGCACCTGTCCTTCCAAAATCGAAGGCTGTGCTTTCACGAAAAACGACTTAATTCATATTAATTCTGAACGATAAAATGGATCTGCTCTCCATAAAAAAATCGATATTTCACGAATATCATCGTGTAGTATAAACTTGATTACTAATTTAAATATTTATTCATTGAACAAAGTCTAATACGGTCAACCACAGATCGTGGTAAGGTGGCGAATATACGGTTCTTTCTTTTCGAGGTCACCCATCGCCCGTGCCGTACCACCTGCCGTTGATACAGCCGAGCTTACGCACCACCCTCTCTTCATTTTGCCTCGATCTTAATATCCACTTTGTATTATTTATATGTAAAAGGAAGATAATAATTCCTATACGTAGAATAATATAATGTAAATATCGCTTTTTGTTGAAAACACACATATCGAAGAAATTATAAATGAATTACAGATGTATTAAATTGATATTAATTGCGCAATAAATTTATAATATCGATATCAAGGATTCATAAATATAAAAAATATTACTTATGATGCGATAAATTACAATAAAATTCACTTTTTTTTCGATCTACATAGTAGAAGTATGTAGATAATAGTAAAAAAGATCTACATAGTAGAAGTATGTAGATAATAGTAAAAAAGATATTCCAATGTAATAATTTAGATATTACTTTGCGATAAAACATTTGACTTTCAACAATTCCCCGAGACCGACGAACTACAACCGTCTGTCGTGGATCACGTAAACGCGGGTGCACCAATGGCCAGGTGTTCCACGGCGTACGCCGATTTTGTGGGTCGTCCTGGCAGACAGACACCCCGAGTCGTGCGTTTGGCACATGACTGTCAGCAACACATTTTGCCCCGTTTATGTAGGTCACAAGTTATGCGCGGGGTTATAACATTCACGGCCGTAAGAGTCGAAACAGCCGTCGGTTACTTCGTTATATATTATCTGATATGTCTAAGGAAATGAAACTTTGCTTTGTGTGTGTGTGAATATGCTTTTCTCGGTCAATTTCTGTCAAAGACAAGTGGTTGTACTAAAGAACTTCCAAACCGAAGCTTCAAATCATCGACAGATGAAGGACTAATATCTAAAACAATATTATATCGTTTCAGATCTAATTGTATTTTACGAAATAAATTGTAGCAAGACAAATCAATTCTTAGTGACAGAATTCTTTCAAATTCCGCTAATCTCTTAGTTGATAAATTAGTAATAAGTTATGCGGCAAAAGTGCCAGTCTGGAAGAAGTTATACCAAGAAATTTCATAACTGTGGACACGAGCCTGACATAACAAAATGCGGTTTATTCGAGCAGGTGTTACGAGTAACGAAGCACCCGCTGCCGAAAGACTCGAAACACCTGTCCATTTTTATCAAGCGTATTATACACATTACATTCACACTTTAGGGGCAACATGTCCGCTCGTCCACGTGCAGAAGGAAATGAGGTAGCTTCGGACCACATGTTCGTAAGAAGGCTGAAACGGATGTTTTTGCACATCTTTTATTTACGAATCTAACGGTTAAAAATTACTAATTATAATGCTACAAATGAAAAGGCATATACACAAATAATTTATATATATATATATATAAATATATATATATATATATATATATATATCGTAAAACTCATCAATAATTCTAAATTGTAGATAACAAAAAAATGAATAGAGATTAATCCATTTATTATCACTACATATTTTTTATTCGCAATACACGTACACGAAATTTATCAATCAATTAATAAACTAACTTCTCTCTCTTCTAAACAACTTAAAAATTTTTTATTTATTTAAAAATGCTAAAAAGATATCCTAAAAACCGATTGTATGCAGGTGCGACCCCTTTCATAAGGTCTCTTCTGCGTCTTGACTTCTCAAGGCAAACTGAGAAAGAGAAATCGTCCTTCGAACGTTTGAACCATTGGCCCCATTGATAGTCTGAAATAACCAATGGGCAACCCTTCAATCGTGGACAGGTGTCGCTTCTTCTCCAGCATCGCAGGGTTGCGAGCTAGGAATAACAACAAAGGACCAAGCTTTAACGTGTGATTATAGCGTTCATTGTTAAAAAAAGATCTTGAATAATATGCAATTTAGTTATTCCATGTATCCCTTAACGTGAAACCTTACTCTCCTTGGACCTTGCTATCATCAGTGTCTAGTATAGGTCAATTCATTGATGTTATTATTCTCAAGTTAAATGATGTATATGTTAACAGATGTATCGTGTGTATGATGTTGTTATTCCATTCGTTTAATTAAATTAGCCGATTATCTTCATTAAAAGTATTACATCAACGATAAAAAATTATTAATATACTATTATCACTGCGATCCTGTTGATACCCTTGACAATAAAAAAACCATGTCAAGGTTTCGTGTAATATGACAAATAGTTATACACGATGTCGATATAAATATTTCAATGCTCGTTATGCTGTAAAAAAATAAAAATAAAATGCATCCGTAGATTTAAACTTGAGTTCATGCCTTCACAAGACTAATATTACGGTAAATCGTGAGCAAATATAAACGCGTCTTTTCTCATCTTTATATGTGTGTATGTGTGTTCATATTATTGATTTTATATAGAAGTAAGGCATAAGTAAACTATGATGGAAAACATCTTTGATTAATTTGAACTATACCGGAAATTGAATATTGACCTCGCTTAACATCGATCTAGTTATTTTGTGAATGATGCTATGAGTAATATGAATGACTAAGATTTCTTCTTCTTACCTCCATCACTCTTCGAGTGATTTCATTACATAGCGACCTAGATGATGATTAAATCTCTCACAGAATATTAAATTGGACCACAAAAGTGGTAGTTTAGAAATAATTTGTAATATACGTTGCAGTTCAGTCAAGATGATATTATTACCTAGAATTTACATTGCGATTATTATTATTACTGCACTTGCTAATATTGCTTATTACGTTTTAATATTTGATAATAGGTAACTTCTCTTTCC